>SNQJ01S0078033.1:77392-97247 GCA_010110895.2 Picea sitchensis
GAAACTTGTTTGTATCCTTCACAATTTGACACCCTATACCTAGGAGGGAACATTCCCTCGACTGTCCATATCCCGCATGCACTTCCATGCATTGAGCATAGGTATGTTCCACTGCTGGAACTAGTTTTTCTTACTTGAGACACGCATTTCCTACTCTATATCACAACATTCATTTGTCTATGAAAAAAAAAAATAGACGGGCGGGAAAGGAGTATTATCTTGTATCGAAAACATTCGTGTCTCCTTTGAACATAGCACAAATTTATTTGAATCCATTCATCATCATAATTTTTGGATTAGCATGGCCTTAGGAAGCTAAAATCATTATAGAGTATTCTCTACCGACTGGTTACTCTTCTAGTCCCTATAGAGAATTTTTTCGATGCCTCATGCATCTTATAGTTTCATCATCAGGTCTATGTTGTCGGAGTCCTCCATATGTCTCATGCTCTTGTTCAAAGGAATTATATCAACCTATGTTGGCCACTCCTTAGAACTCTTGACTTTGCATGTCGGCCAAACCTTTAGTTTGTCTCAGAATCACATGATATTATAGTCCTATCATGCACCCTCGCCCTACTTTCATCATTTGTAGGTAACCTTGATCCCAACAGTCGACATTTCATCATTGGTCGTTGACTGGGTGGTTTCCCCTGTGTTCGACAACAAGACATCTATTCACATATTGGGATTCATGCAGTGTCTTGGTTTCCATTAGCCTTATTGGTGGTTTCCTCACCTTTGTTAGCAGTTTTCATCATTGGCTTCTATTGATAGGGTTTTTTTTGTGTATAGCTTGCACTTGGCACACGCGAAATACGCACGGGGTGTTCATTCGTGAACACGTTCTTCGTCCAATTTCCACCACATACTGAAGCTCCTTCTTTGTACCTCTTGCTGACTGATGAGAGATGCCTTAATTGTCTCTTTTCAATGGGTCTCTTTCCATTGAATTCAACCCATTTATTCTGGAAACGAGACCTAGAGTCTTATGAGTAAATTCAGGCTTGTAGTCATCAGTGGAAGGCTCTCTTTCCATCTACAATTGGGAATACAACAATGTCCCCTGATCGATGGATTCTTCAGGTGTTCGACACCGACTCCTTTATTCACACTTGTAAGAATGTACTTGGTGCCTTGATACCTACTTTCATTATCGGTAGGTTGTCTCACGTTTGTTAAATGTATACATCTATGATCGGTAATCAAACAATGTCTCATTGTGTTTGACCTCAACTTCTTTATTCACACAATGTAGATTTTCACCTTTGGCGGATTCTGTAGAAGACTTGAAGGTATCACTATGTGGCTGCAACTTTCTTGAGTTGTTTCTTCCTTTTTCATTGGACCAGTACTTGTATGACTTCAGTGATCATGGGAGATTAGATTGTACTCCAGGGTATACAAATATCTTCAGATTGGTTTTTGAGACTGGTTCTATTAGGCCTTATTCGTGAATATTGTAGCTATTGGCATGTAACCGCATTTGTATTTTCCTATTCATGGCCACTGGCACTTGTTTGTTATATTTTCACATGGTTCTGTTGTGTATTTTTGGCAGCCATGTATGCAAAGTCAGTACAAAATGTAATGAGCAACTGAGTTCATCCAACTGGTTCTCTACCACTCCACTTTTGGTTTATTTATAATGTATTTCGGCCATCGGAGATACTCCTCTGACATCACACATTAGGGGGAATCTATTCGAGAAAGATTTTCCTCACCCTATGCAATCTTGCAGAGAGGGCCTTATTCCATTTCCCTATGTAGAATTATCTTCCTTGATGATAAAATCCAGAGACAAAAATACAAATTTTTCCACTTGTACGCATCTTGCACCTTATATAACAAGTGTATACGCAGGCTACTCCACTACAACCCGCGTATATCGGGATTTGTGCCAGAAAATCAAAATTGAATGTCGGTTTTCCATGTCACGATAGGAGATATTTGATCCTTGGCCTTCCATATACTGGAAATGTTTCGACTCGGCCTTCATTTTTATTTTGAAGGCTATAAAGAAGCCAATTCCAAGCTATGGAAAAGGAGAAGGAATTTAAATTTGAGAGAAAATTTAGTCTAGAGAAATTATTACTTGATATTGAGTCTGCATCCCTTTGTCATTTAAGTCTAAACACAATATTCAACCCCCAATTTGTTCCCTTATTGATGGAGAACCTCATTTTTTCCCTTCTATGAGCGAATTGAAGTGGTGGATACCTAGCTAGAAGGAACTTGGTTTCTCGGTTCTGAACCGTGCTGACATGGAAGTCTGTAATATTTTCACTTTTGTTGATCATTTATTAGTAGAAATACTCTCTTCCCCTCCAATTGATATCTTGCAAATATATGAGTTATTATCCATGGGCATGCTTGTTTTGTCTATTAATGGATTATTCTATCTAATATGATAACCTTTTATATTATCACTATATACTTCCTATGTTGGTTTGTTGAGAACTTGTTGCAGGTATAAATATTTTGGTCAAAGTGCTCAACAGTGGACATCATCAAACATATGGACGAGGTAGGTCCCTTTATTATCTTGCTTGTACATTGGTTTATATAACATGTTTTTGGGATAGAGTTGATTTCTACAGTCATATCTTTCTGTTGTGGTTTACCCTAGCCGTAGAGAGATTTTTGTCGTCACAGAATTGGAAACTGCACTGGGGATGAATCTTCTTTATTGGGGTTTGAAGTACTTTTCTCCTTATATTTCTCTCGTTTCAATTATGGTTCTTGCCGTGTCATTGCATGGCAGCTCCTGTGCATTCTAGTTCTGATTTTTTAGCCTTTCTCCCTTTCCTGGCCTTATTTTAAATCATATACATGCTTTTTCCCTTGACAATCATGTCTACACGGGGGCTGTCTCACTGCAAGCTGCGTATATACACTCTGTTTTCCTAAACAGTCGTGTACATCAGATTGCCTTGCCTTTTTTCCTGTTCTGGTATTTTTTGGGTGGTATTTGATGCTTTTTGAGTCTTCTTGGGTCTCTGTAGTGTCTGTTGAGTGCTTGTGGGATGACAGGAAACCCTCTTTTGGTTGAATTTTTGGGCGAAATATTTCTCTTCATCTTTTCATTTTTTATTGTCCTTACACATTGGACTGGGTGTTTTTGTTGCTTGGTATCATGCTTGAGTTATCTCTTTTATGCACAATAGGGTTATATATCAAATTAATTTTCAGTCCATGCATTTTCAATTTTGATATATTGAAAATACAAAAAAAAAATTAGGCATTTTCATTTGTTGGCAGTTTTGTCTTCTGAATATTTACCATTAACTTAGTGCATATAGTGAAAGACTGCATTTTTACTTCTGAATTGTAGAGTTGAATTTCAAAATTGCATTGGTTTTTAGAAGCATATCATTCATCGAAAGTTAAAGTTAAGAATTTTCATTATTTTTATATTTACTTTTCTTGCAGAGTCATAACACCATGAGTTTCATTACCATACCCTTTTGAGTAATCAGGGCCATAAAATCAATGCTATAATTTAAAATTTATTCGTAATGAATTTATTTTCTAGGGTACACAAACTAACCTAGGATTTAGTGCCTTGGAATAGGATTTTGTGAGTAAACTTCTCCAAGGAAATTAAATCAACATATGTGTCTGAGTCAGGGAGTGGATAAATCCATTGTATAATTGGTAAGTTCAGGAGGCTTTGCTCACACTGGAGTTAATCACAAGGTTGCACAAAGTCGGTTGAAGGGATATCCCTCCGATACCTTCCTAGTGTTAGAGATATTTCTGGGGATCTATTTGTATCTTGGGATCTTATTATTGCCTTTACCTCCGTGAGAGACGATACTTTCAAGGTTTCGGGCTTTGATACCCTATCAATATGGTGGACCTAACTTACGATTGCTCTCCTGTGCATCGATTATACAATGGTTTATTAATTTCTTGACTTAGGTGTCTCATAGGTTACTTGCAAGGGTTATTTTGCAGGTACCCTAGGTCAGATAAGGGTCGAACAACACACAACCTTTATGGAGGATTACCTCTCCGGGGGGATCTGGCCGACTAGTTGTTAAGCCCACGAGGACCCTTATAACTGAGTATGTTACCTTTGATATTTAGCAGGGACTCTTAGGCCCCTCTTGGGTGAGACATATGTTATTTAGGGAGGGAGGGAAATCAACCACTTTACCCCGTTTGCATGCATATTGGTCATTTGACTTTTGGTATGCTCTTTGAATACTAGTTGGCCTTAAGATATATTTTTTATCTTTAGAGTCTTAAGTCATCATGGATTCGAACCAGCCTCCCTGCTGGTCCCATAGCTTGTTATAATTACCACCAAATTTTGAGTCTTTTCCTTATAAAACATGTAGATTTATTAGGAGTGGTACACACACATCCATCATTAAGACTTGTGATTCTACAAGGATGAGTACTGAATCTAGTCTTCATAACATTGGGAGCCCTTCGACTCCCATACCTACTATATTTAATGGCACCCCTCTGACTCTTGCAACCTCGATGGTTGTAGTGCCAGAGGCACCTATCATTACTATGGCCTGATCTATAGTAAATGCTCAATATCTTACCTCGAACCCTTTTGGGTCTCTTGGTCACTCATCGGGATTGAATGTTCAGTTCATCCCTATGGCTTCTAGTCCATTTTCTTATGGTATGCCCAACTTTACTTCATAGTTTTAGAACTCCATCCCAGCTGTTGGAATTAATTCTATCATTGGGCTTGGGGGAAGTACACCTCCCAAAATTCCTTTTTTATTTGGTTGATCTAAAATCCCCCAAATGACTCCTAATATGGGAGGCATCCCTACTTTTAAACTTGGGTCCAATCCTCCTACTTCTGGGTGGAAGAACCAACTTGGCAAACAAGATTTGGCTCAAGTTCCCTCCTACAACCCTACCTCCTCAGTCCAGATTCCAACCAATAATTTTGGCATGACCAATCCACCTCTATCCTCCAGGTTCCCACCCAGAGGAGGTCAGTTTCATGCTTTGGGAAACCCTCAACCTGTATCTAATCTGACTGGGGGAAATTTCTATAACCCTCAACAGAACATTCCTGTTGGAATGATTCCCAACCAACCTTATATGAATCGGCCTAGAGGAGGTCCTTATAATTTCGGACAGGGCCTTGGTGTTGACCAAAACCCTGGATGGCCTACAAATCCGCAAGTACAATATTTCCCGGGAGGTTGGCGCCAGATGTCGCAACCCCGTATCCCTTTTATGGCCATGCTTAATCTTCCAAATTTGTCTAATTTAATGAATGACCCTATGAGTCATGATCCTACATGTCCCCTCATCTCCACCAAACATCCTTTAGAAATTTAAAATTTTGAGGGTAAGAATGGAGAGGATCCTAGTGATCACGTCACTACCTTTCAACTTTGGTGATCATCTAACTCCCTTAATGAAGATTCTATTCGTTTGATATTATTTCAATGCACCCTCATCAGAGTTGTTGCAAAATGGTATATTGAGCTACCTAGAGGGGCATATGGGACTTTTAGTTAGTTGGTGATGGTCTTTCTTAACCACTTCTAGTTGCCCATCCATTATGATGTTGGCTTAGAATTGTTGTCAACTTTACGCCAGGATACTACCACTCATATCTCAGACCATATCCAAGAGTGGCGTAGACATAAGAGGTTGATTAAGATCCCCATACCCCTGACCTTTCTTTTAGAATGGTTTCTTAAGTATTTTATTTCTCCTATCTTGAAGGACGTTGCTACTTCCTGGGTTACCACTGAATAAGAGGCTATCTTTAGGGCCTAGCAATTAGACTTGATATACACTAAGTCTGGTATGTTATACCACCTTATTCTTGACGCACCACAGTCTACTTACGACCCTAGGAAAAAAACCATACCTCATGCCAATAACATTGTAGGTTTCGCCAATGTAAATTCCCTAGACTCGGTGATGAACCATTTGAAAGAGTTGTCTTTAAGACAATCTGCAGGAGGACCAACTTCGTCTGTGTCTTCCAACTCATTCGAAAGATGTAAATTCTATGCAATCGTCGACTAACCAAAATGATAACCAAAAACCAGGAGGGAATAATAAGAAAGGAAGTAATAACTGTAAGGGTGGTAAAAATGGTAATAAACCCAAGGACAATAATAATTATGAGAAGACGGGTAGTAATGTTGGAGAGGGAAAACGAGAAAAACGTAAGGTGAAGTTTCCCTATAATCTTTGCACATATGATCACCTTACCCATTTATGCACCAAACTTGTAGAAGTTGTGAGGCTATTATCTCAATCTCTTACCATGCTGACAAATCCATTCCCACATAATCAACACCTAGCCTCGAGCTCCTCAAATTCCAGAAATACGGCTGGTGGAGGTCAAAACCAACAATTGCATGATGCTGACCATTTATGTATCAATATGGTCGATGAGAAAGTTAACGTAGTCACTTGATTTTGAGACTTTAGCTATAAACAAGATAATTTTGGCCTAGAATCTCCTCCTCCTCCTCTAAAGATGAATTTACAGATTGAGAAACCAGAGCCACAGATTTGTATTTTGAAATGAGTACTCAAGCGCTCTACTCATAATCCAAATTCTAGAGCCACCCAGAACTACTCTATTGTTGAGGACCTGGGTCAAACCCCTTGTACGATGTCTTCTTTGGAGGTACTCTAGACGTGTCCTTCACAGAGGAATGCCTTACACTCTGCTTTAGGAGCTCTAGAACATAGTGGCTCAAAATTTATCAAGTTTGATGTCACAGATGTTAAGCCTCGCTTTCCTTACCATGTGGATTTCCAAATCCATGTGGAGTACTCAAAGTATACCATCAAACATGTAGTCTTTGATGAAGGCATTGCTACGTGTGTGATGTCCCTGGTCTGTTGGAAAAATCTCAGTTCTTTGACTCTTTCCAAGTCATCAAACATGTTGACTACCTTTGAAATTCATTCCTTCCACCCTCGCAGTATTCTCCCTGCCTTTCCAGTCCAGTTATCTGGGAAGATGGTAGAGGTGGAAGTAGAGGTAGTTGATACACCTCTTGATTATAACCTATTACTAGGTCCCAATTGGACTTATGGCATGATCGTTGTCATGTCGTTCGTCTTCCATACTCTTTGTTTTCATCATGATGGGAAGATTGTGATGATCTATTATTTATCATTTTCGTGCTCTAGTCCTAATGCATATCTTGGATTGTCGATCCCAGTGATCAACAATTATCAGCTGGCAACTGAGAATATCGATATCAGAATGTATTACTCCCTTATGGGTACTTTCGACTTCTCGGCACCGAGCCATCATGTTTATGCCATGTGAAGTAAGCCCATATTGACAGGGAGTTCCATTCATTTATGCACTTCTTATTTTAGTGATATGTGGACCATACCTTCCCCGAGTTTGTCTTTCGAAGGTCATTTGCATGCTAGAATGGCCATGCCACTATCGGAAGAAAAGATTTCATATCAAGTTGTTCTCAACTCTTCTAATGATATCGATCCTGTTTCCTCACCGACAGACAAGGAGGATCTTGTGTCTAGGCCCATGTGGGCCACTTCGTTGTCTTTTTCACATGATTGCTTCGATGGGACTTTGCATTCGGATGAAGCCATCATCGAATCCATGAATGGTTCCGACAAACCTTGGGATGATATGCATCACTGCTCTTATTTTCTCCCAGGTCTTGAAAGAATCAAACAAGATGAATTTTGATCTAATTTGAGTGAGATAGTCGGTCACACCATAGTTCCACTTGATATGAATGACATTTATGATGAAGGAAAAATGTCGATTATTTCTCCTACCATCATGATCGATATCTCTCATACCCCTGGAAAGGTTGAAAACATAAATATCGATGCAGATTGTTTTCCAGAAGAAATCTTGTTCTACACCGAGCTCTTCAAGGAATTCCAAGACGTATTTGCTTGTTCATATGAAGAGATTCTAGGAATTGACCCTCGTATTGTCGAACATGAGATTAAAACTTATCTGGATGCTAAACATGTTCGACAATGTCTTAGATATGTAAACCCTTGAAAGGCCCATGCTATTAATGCATAGGAGGAGAAGCTACTTAATACTGGCTTCATCTACCCAATTCCCTTGACCGAATGGGTATCCAACCCCGTTACTGTAGATACAAAGCAAGGGACCTTCTATGTATGTATGGATTTTCATGAGCTAAACAAGGCATGTCCTAAAGATAACTTTCCCACACCTTTCATCGATCAGATTCTTTACGAGTGTGCGGGAAGCAAAGTATTTTCTTTCATGGATGAATTTTCAAGGTATAACCAAATTTAAATCAAACTTGAGAATCAACACAAGATGACATTTATTTATCCTTGGGGTACTTTTGCATACCGGAAAATGACTTTCAGCCTTAAAAACACCAGAGCAACCTTTCAACGAGCCATGAATTTCTCTTTTCATGATATTAAACACATAGTCAAAGCTTACTTTGATGATCTTGTTGCTCACTCTTGCAAGAGAGAGGATCACGTTATACACCTTCGCCTTGTTTTTTAAATATTTTGTTAGTATAAAATATGGTTGAACCCTCACAAGTGCATATTTTGCGTTAAGTCTTGTCGTCTTTTGGACTTTCTAGTATCTGAGACCAGGATCATGGTAGATCCACTTAAGGTTGAGGCAATACTTCGGTTTCCTCCCCTGTGCACGATTAGACAACTTCAAGCTTTACAAGGTAAATCTAACTTTCTTCGTCGGTTTATAGTGAACTATGCCACTATCACTAAAGGTTTCATGCATCTTTTGAAGAGGGACACCTCTTTTATCTAGGATGAGCGAGCTCATGAGTCCTTCGATGCCTTGAAGAAAGATTTAGTGTCAGCACCTCTACTGAAGCCTATGGACTATGGTAGATATTAATTACTTTATATCATAGTGTATGAAGATACGATTGGTATGGTTCTAGTTCAGGAGGAGGATGAGCTCCACAAGTACGTCATCTACTATCTTAGTCGAACTTTACATGGTCCTGAACTTAATTATACTCACGTTGAAAAGCTAGCTTTGGCTACCATTCACGCAATCCAATGTTTGTGTCATTGTATATTACTTTGAAAGACTACTGTGGTTGTTGATGTCAATCCATTTCAATACGTCCTTAATCGACGTATCATAGGGGGGAAATATAATAAACATATTTTCATTTTACAAGAGTTTGATCTCAATTTCGCTTCCATGAAATCCAATAAATCCCTAGTCTTTGTGGAGTTAATATCTGAGTTTCCACGATTAGATGAAGACATTATCCATGTTGATTTGTTTGTGGACGAAAACATTTTTCTTGTCTCGTCATCTAACCCCTGGTATGGACACATTGTTCTCTAGCTTCAAACATTGAATTTTCGTCATCATCTCTCATGAGATGACCGACGACATATTAGATACCAAGCTAAGAAATATACTATTGTCGGTGATACTTTGTGTTTCCGAGAAATAGACGATATCTTGCGTCGTTGTTTAACTCATGGAGAAGTCAATTTTTTCCTGAACAATTGCCACAGTGGGGCTTGTGGTGGTCATCTGTCCAGCCTTGCGACAACCCAAACATTTTTGCGAGCCGGTAATTTATGGCCTACTATCTTTAAGAATTGTGTTGAAGCAGTTAAGAAGTGTCACCCATGCTAGGTGTTCACTCGAAAAATGTGCTCGCATCCATCTTGTCTTCAACCTGTCATTATCGTCGGTCCCTTCACCAAGTGGGGGGTGTACTTCGTCGATTGCAACCCAAATTCAGCTGGGGGGAATCAACACATTATCGTGGTCATCGACTACTTTAATAAGAGAGTTGAGGCCATGCCTACAGTTAAATCTAATGGGAAGAATGCAACCTTTTTTGTATTCAATCAAATTATCACCCAGTTCAGTAGCCTCATTGAGATTATCATTGATCATGGCAGTCACTTTCACAATGAAAGGATGGAAGAACTAGAAGCTAAGTTGGGGTTTAGACATCGCCATTCTTCTCCTTATTACCCCTAGGAAAATGGACAAGTATAGGTCGTCAACAAGTCTCTCAAGACCATTTTGCAAAAAATAGTCAGTCAAAGTAAGTCTGACTGGCACATCATGCTATATCCATCCCTTTGGGCATATTGAACCTCAGTCAAGACTGCCACCATATTTTCTCCTTTCCAGTTAGTACACAGTGTGGATTTGATTTTACCTATTGAATGCGATATCCCTTCTCTTAAGTGGGTAGTTGTGCTCCTACTTGACACTTTTGATCTCGAGAGACGCCTTGTACACCTAGAGAGTCTTGATGAGCAGCATTGAGATGCCTCTATGGATATCAAGGAAAACAAAAGATGTGTCAAGGTCCAGTACGATAAGTCTGTTTGTCCTCGGTTGTACATTGAGGGTGACTTGGTCCTCTTGTATGATCAACCAAAGAACCACTAGGGGTAGGGAAGTTTAAACCCATGTGCCACGATCCTTACATTTTGCAACATGTTTCAGAGAAAGGAGCCTATGAGTTAGAATATTATGAAGGGAATAGGTTGGTTGAGCCCAAAAATGGGCTCTCCTTGAAAAGATACTACGCTTGAGCCCCAGGATTGGCCAAAACTCTCTGTATACTAATGTAATTCAGTGTATATATCTTTTTATTTTGTCTTCGGTTTTCTTATTGAGTTTTCACTTGGTTGACAGATGTCAACAGAGTATTTGGTCTACATAGGATTCGAAGATGAAGCCATTCGTCATACATAAAACTTGGCTTCCATTGCTTGGGTGGTTTATTCACCAGAGGTTCTACTGGTGTCTTCAGGTGGCATATGCCTAGGTTCATCCACGAACAATGTGTTCAAATATAGCGTCATTATAGAAATTTTACGCAATGTTATCTCACATGACATTCGTTCATTAGAAGTTCACATGGATTACCAGTAAGTAGTATGTCAGTTGAATGATAGTTATCACGTGTGTGATCCTACTTTAATCCGATGATTCCTACGGGTACATCTCTTAGAACAACATTTTGATTTTATTACATAGTATCATATTCCTAGGAGTTCTAATCATGTATCTGATGCTTATGCTAATTTCGTTTTAGATTGGAATTTGTCACGTAACTAAAGAAAAGAAAATCATCTCATCAAAGTACACATTGTAAAATATAAGTAAATCTGAAGATCCTTTTTATATATTTCAAAAAATGCGGTGTTTATAGTACAAAATTGGGGATAATACCCTTAATACACATATACAGTTGGTATTACAATATCCCACAACATATATGGATGTGGTGTTGGATGTGTGTCATGGCAGCAAACCACGACATTTACGATACGCCGAAAGAGTCGTACCCATGCCCTGGGTACACCAACCACATGTTGCTATATGGATTCAGGAAGATCCTCTACTTGAACCATGGGTATCCTGTGAGTCAAACATGAGAGGTTGACTTCATGTTATGTAGGACCCTCTTGGCTTCTCCTTTCGCCAACTCGTCTCCCTGGTTCCTTCGTCGATGTCGAGGGAAGCCTTCTAGGCGTCGCAGACCCATGTCTACATTGCAAAAATGTCTAGTCAATACTTAAGGACCATCCAAAAATATTTTTGTCCTAATTTTACAAAATACTAAAAAAATGAAACATGTAAAAACATTTTGACATACCTATGTCACCATAGGCGGTTCCTGGTGGGAGTGGCATGTCTGGATCTCCTCTAAAGTTGATCCACTCATAGGGATAGTCATCTAGAGTGATGACTTGTCGCTACCACTAGTAGAATAAATCCTCGTTGTAGGGTGTCAAAAACCTACCTCCCCCTGCCGCCTCATAACCTCCATCCACCGTGCCATGGCTCGATCATGAGGTACTCTAGGAAGAATATTGACTCTAGGTCCCAGACTTGGAACTCGCTCGAAAAATAAACTTCATAGGATAGAGGCAAACCAGAAATTTCTTTTTACTTCCTTGTTTGCACTCTGTCAATTGGCTCTTCATATTTCCCAGTAGTGAGGTACACCAGTCATACACTGTGGGTCTCGTACACTCCAATTCATAGAACATGAGCGGCCTCTATGCCTGGTGCAACGAGGCTGAAACTGTGATCTTGGTCAATACTAGGACAATAATCTTCATACTGAGATTGTTTATTGCCTGGATAGGGACTTGAATCCCTACCTTAAGAGTCCCTTCTACACAGTGGGCATCGATATATTCCTCTATCTTCATCCAACTCCCTGCTCCCCGTGATTTGAGGTCTATAACCTCCCCCCGACGTGATAGACCAGTCAGAAAGTAAATTTCCTCTACTTCAATTCTCAATGGTTGCCCATCGATATTGAAGCTCTCACTCTTAGGATACCAGTAACCCACCAACATCTCGAGCAAGCTCACCTAGGCTCTCATTCCTTTGAGCACCAAAAATTTATACAAGCCACATCGCTTTAAGGCCATTTGGGCCCCCAAATATCGATCTACAACAACATCAAACTCCTCGTGCTTTCTCTCTCTCCATTCAAAAACCATCCTGTCAAAGAAAAATAAAATTTTGCGTTAGATTCTTTCAAAATGATTGTTTGTGTGCCTGTACGTGGACTTCTTTACATACAATCACATGTAGGGATTGATATACGCCCCCTGTAGTTCACCCAGGAGCGTATACCTTGTCATATACATTCCCTAAGCAAAGCCAGCCCGCGTATACCAAAATCTACACTTTGCGCCCTCAATAACTAAAAATTTGGAACCTAATTAAAAATTTTAATCCATTGAATTTGAAGAGGAAGAGAACAAGAATTACCTAATACACACAATTTGTGATTTCGTTTCCTGATGCTCCTGCAATCATCATTTTAATCTTGGAGGTATTTTGGTCCAATTTCACTGGTTGGGTAAAAAATCAAAATGGTATAGTAATTTTTCATTTTGTTACTACCTATAAATTATTTTTACCCACTTTCTATAGTTTTAAGCCATTGTTTCACCTAATGGACTAATATAAAGGTGGATCGAGTTGGTTTTTGTAGTTTTAACCTGGGATTCTTGCATATTTCAGCGTTATGTTGGTTGTTTTTCACCATTGGTAGGTATTTTCATTACCCAACATATAGGATAGGTATCCACTCCGCTATGCATTTTCTCATTATCCTATAACTGTTACTCTTTATTCCCTAGGTGCAAACCCATTTTTTGATACTCAGAGCCTTCCATCTTCTATAAAGTCGTGTCATTATCAAGTGGTAGAGACTTACCAAACACAGGTTCCTTAGCTATATCCCCAGCTGCATTTGGTTCCCATGAAGAGATTTTTTCATAGGATCGAGAGTCCCTCACAACTCATACTTGACTTTATGCTGAGCCTCATTTCTCATTCATAAACATGCAACCTTATACCCCGTGGAATCCCAAACGAGTTTAATTTAAGCTCTTTTCCAACTCCTCTCTAAAAAATGAAAAGATCGCTGAGTGATTTTTCCCTTTCACACTCGTTAAATTGGACTTGAAAGGTCATGAGTCCTAGTTAAGCTCTTTTCCATCTCGCTATCAAAAAGTAAAAATATCGCCGAGTGAACTTGTCTTTTTCACACTTATAAATTGGTTTTGAAGAGATGTCTATTTGGCACAAGTTTATCCCTTTTTAACACCAAGTAGACTAAAATATATAAAAATGACATTTTTGGTGTTAAGTTGTGATTGCATCTCATTCCATTGCTTGCAACATTGAGTCTATAGCCGTTTCTCTCTTTGCGTTATAAACCGTCTTCCTCTGAAGTTTTACATCCTCAACCAAGTAGAGCCTTGTTTATATCCTTCACAATTTGACACCCTATACCTATGAGGGAACATTCCCCCGACTGTCCATCTCCCACTTGCACTTCCCTGCATTGAGCATAGGTATGTTCCATTGCTAGAACTAGTTTTTCTTACTTGCGACAGTCGTTTCCTCCTATGTATCATTTGTCTATGAAAAAACATAAAATGATGGGTGGGAAGGGAGTATTATCTTGTATCGAAAAACGTCCTGTCGCCTTTGAGCATAGCGCAAATTTATTTTAATCCATTCATCATCATAATTGTTGGATTAGCATGTCCTTAGGAAGATAAACTCGCTACAGATTCTTCTCTATGAACTGGTTACTCTTCCAGTCCCTATAGAAAATTTTATCGATGCCTTCTGCATATTATAGTTTCATCATCAGGTCTATTTTGTTAGAGTCCTCTATATGTCTCATGATCTTGTTCAAAGGAAGTCTATCAACCTGTGTTAGCCACTCCTCAAAACTCTTGACTTTGCATGATGGCCATACCCTTAGTTTGTCTCAAAATCACATGATATTGTAGTCCTATCATGCACCCTGAACCTACTTTCATCATTTGTAGGTAGCCTTGAACCCAACAGTCAAAATTTCATCATTGGTTGTTGACTGGGTGGTTTCCCCTGTGTTCAACGAAAATAAATCTATTCACACATTGGGATTTGTGCAGTGTCTTGGGTACCATTAGCCGTATTGGTGGTTTCCTCACCTTTGTCAGCAGTTTTCATCATTGGATGCTATTCAGAGGGCCTTTTTCGTGTACCACTTGCACTTGGCACACACGAAATATGCATAGGGTCATTGTTTCATGAACATGTTCTTCGTCTGATTTCCACCACATCATGAAGCTCCTGATTTGTACCGCCTTAATGTTCTCATTTTAGTGGGTCTCTTTCCATTTATTCTGGAAACGTGACCTAGAGTATTATGAGTACCTTGAGGCTTGCAATCATCAGTGGCAGTCTCTCTCACCATCGATAGTTGGGAATACATCAATTTCTCCTGATTGATGGATTCTTCAGGTGTTCGACACTGACTCCTTTATTCACACTTGTAAGAATGTACTCAATGACTTAATACCTACCTTCATTATCGGTGGGGTGTCTCACATTTTTTAATGGTATACATCAATGACCGGTAATAAAATGATGTCTCATTGTGTTCGACCTCAACTCCTTTATTCACATAGTGTACATTAGCACCTTTGGCGGATTGTGTAGAATACTTGAAGACATCACTATGTGGCGGCAACTTTCTTGAGTTGTTTCTTCCTTTTTCATTGGACCAGTACCTATATGATTTTAGTGATCATGGGAGATCAGATTGTACTCCATGGTATACATATATCTTTAGATTATTTTTTGAGACTGATTTTATTGGGCCTTGTTCATGACTATGAAAACTATTTTCATGTAACCACATTTGTATTTTCCTATTCATGTCCATGAACACTTGTTTGGTATATTTTCACATGGGTCTACAGTGTATTTTTGGCAGCCATGTATCCAAAGTGAGTACAGAATGTAATGAGCCACTTAGTTCGTCTAGATGGTTATCTACCACTCCACTTCTGGGTTATTTATAATGTATTTCAACCATTGCATATACTCTTCTGACCTCACACATTAGGGGGCATCTGTTAGATAAAGATTTGTCTCACCCTATGAAATCTTGTAGAGATGGCCTTATTCCATTTCCCTATGCAAACTTCTCTCCCTTGCTGATAAAATCCATAGGCAAAAGTACAAATTTTTCCACTTGTATGCATCTTTCACCTTATACAAGTAGCATATACGTAGGCTACTCTAGTACAGCCTGCATACATAGGAATTTTTTCCAAAAAATCAAACTTAAATGTTGGGTTTCCATGTCATGAAAGGAGATATCTTATCCTTGGCCTTCCATATACTAGAAACGTTCTGACTCAGCCCTTCAGTTGCATTTTGAAGGCTATAAAGAGGTCAATTCCGAGCTATGGAAAAGGAGAAGGAATTCAACTTTGAGGGAAAAGTTACTCTGGAGAAATTATTACTTCATATTGAGTTTGCATCACTTTTTCCTTTAAGTCTAAACACAGTGTTCAACCCCCATTATCTTCCCTTATTTATGGAGAACCTCATTGTCTCCCTTCTATGAGCTTGCCTTTGGTGGAGGATTGAAGTGGTGGAAGCCCAGTTGGAAGGAACTTGGTTTCTCGGTTCCAAACCGTGTCGACACAGAAGTTTGTAATAGTTTCATTTATGTTGATCATTTATTAATAGAAATACTCTCTTCCTATCCAATTGATATCTTGCAAATATATGATTTATTATCCATGGGCATGTTTGTTTTGTATATTAATGGATTATGCTATCTAATGCGATAACCTTTTATATTATCACCATATGCTTGCTTTGTTGGTTTGTTGATAACTTGTTGCAGGTATAAATCTTTGGGCCAAATTTCTCAACGGTGGACATCATCAAAAATATGGACGAGGTAGGTCCCTTTCTTATCTCGCTTGCACATTGGTTTATATAGCATGTTTTTGGGATAGAGTTGATTTCTGCAGTCATATCTGTCTGTTGGTGTTAACCCTAGCCATAGATATATTTTCCTCGTAACATGGTGAAGGGTCCATATATGATCATATTCATTCCATATCCATTCAACCAAACTTTGTTGATGTGGAACAACACTTGATCTCCCACTTAAAAATGGTGATAAAATTTGTGCTTGTCATACCATAACTTGGGATGCTCTTTGTAGTAGCCTCAGAACAAATAAACCTTTATTTATCCGTCGGTCTATGGATGGAAATAAATACTCGTCTTTAGATTAGTGTCCATCATTCTCCACAAAACCTTTCCAAGGTATCGAGTGTCTCGATCCAAGATAATGGATGTGGGAAGTCCAAAGTTGATCCATACATGCTAAAAGAAAAGGAGAGCAATTTTCTCAACAATGATACGATTTTTACATATCATCAAGAGACACTTCTTGCTAAACCTATACACTAATACATGGAAGTAGTCATGACCCATTTTTGACATCGGAAGCCCCCTTAAAAAATCCAAGGAGATACTCTTCCAAGGATGAGAAGGAACAAGGACTGGTGTGTAGAGGTCAAATTTTTTATTTGTGGGATTAAAAATGAACAATACAAACCCCTTTACATTCATGGTTACAATTACATTCATTCAAGTAAAACATAACCTCAATGAATGCACTACAATCCTCTCTACCCCAAAATGCCCAACTACAAGAGAAATGTAAGATTCTCCGATTACATGCATTTTCACAATAGTAGGAATACAAGGTTTACCGAAATGGTATAATAGTTTGTCTCGCAACCAAAATATTTTTACCTGCAAGCCATGGATTAGCCTCTCAAATACATCTTTGAAGACTTCATCAATATCGTATTTTCCAACATAGCTAACATGAGAATTCTTCAAAACAATATATGCAAAACTAGGGGGTCTAGTAAGTATATCTACTCTCATGGCATATGCACTAGTACTAGTTGCAATCTTGAATGGTTGTTGAAGGTTCGATAGAGCTAGTATTGGAGTGGGGTTGATATTTTCTCTGAAAGTGTCGAAGGCCCTTTTTTGTCCACCTCTCCACGGAAAGACATATCTCATATCAAGTATTTCATTTTTATATAAAGGATTAAGAGCATAAAGAGCATTAGACTCAGGCTCTTTGGTTTTTACAATCGTAAGAAAAAGGTTCTTACAAGTATGTATATCTCTCTTCATTTGACCTACACTAATAAGTGATGGGTTAGCTTCTATGATGTCATCCCTAATAATATATTCCACTCCATATTTTGTGAGATGGTAGTTTTTCTCTTTCGAGAAGAATATTTATTTTCTATCATAAAGATAAGGACTCCCTAGTAATATACCACAAATATATAAAAGAACAACATTCAAATAAATTTCATCTACCAAATCAGAAGCAATAACAAACTTCAATCTACACTTATTGGTAACCTGAAGTTTTGCATTATCATGTACCCAACCAAGAGGGTAAGGTTTCTGGTGAGGTGTTGTGGTTAATCCCAATTTCTTTACAATCTCTTCAGATATCAAGTTAACTCGTGAGCCCAGATCAAACAGAGTTTCCACTTTTGTGTTCTTTATCACTACTCTTATGTGGAATAATTCACTTCTTCTTTCATCAACTCCAAGAGATGGAATTTTAGAACTTGAACTAGTATGCAAGAAAACTTCACCTTGTAACCCAACTGTTGTGATATTTTATTCATCGCCTAAATCGAAACCCAAGTCTTGTTGCACAGTAGAAACCATTTTCTTCTTCCTTTGGCCACCAAATTTCTTCAGTCTTAACTACAGATGAAACTTCCAACAATGCTCATCATTGTTCTCATAATTTTGTCAATGAGTGCAATATGATTTCCCCCCCTCTTTCTTTGTTGTAGTTGTCCTCTTATCCTTTCCTTTTGAAATGGTCTCCTAAATGATTATGATCTTCCTATACATTATTTCCCCTTCTTTCAAGGTGAGTTTATTGCACACATACCTCATCTAAGTTTGTGGGTTTGAACAATAATAATTTATGTCGAATGTAACTATGAAGTGCACCAATATACTTCATCAAAGTTTCATGAGAATCTAAAGGAATATTCAATGCAAGTGTTTATTTCCTAAACTCCTCTGTACAACTCTGAACACTCTGATCTTTACCTTATCATATATTTTTCCATTCCATCATGGATTTTTGAACATAACCGAATGGATCAAATTCATTTTTCAACACAGATGTAAATTCAGACCATGAACAAAGGAGTTTACCATTATGCTTACTACCTTTCTAAAGTTTTCCCTCCCACCATACAAGGGATTTGACTTCCAGTCGAAGAGAATCCAACTGGATCTTCACCTCTTCCTCTTCGATTTGTTGTAAACGACTGTAAACTTCAATTTTTTTTATTCAATTATTAAGCTCATTTTCATTAGCTTCTCCATTAAACATGGGCAAATGAAATTTCACATCTAGTTTCAACAATGGATTTTAGAAATACTTGGACAAAAACTAGAATGATGAGAATAAGAGGAAGAAGAAGAAGATATTGAACTTGAATATGGTAATGAAGGCTCAGTAGGGTCTCCTCCAATTTCATGGTTCATTGAAGCATTATCCTCTTCTTTAGATTTCTTCTTCTTTTCCTTCTTTTCCACTCTCTTCTCGTAATCTACAAACAAATTTTATACCATTTCTCACATGCGGTAGAAAATGTTGTGAAAACTCTTCTCATACTATATAAAAATTTCTTCATCTCCCATTTTCCTTCTTCGATTTGCACGTTCAATCTCCTGGTTTAAATTCTTAATTTTCCTTCACTTTCTTTGAGCTTGGCCCTGGTAAGCATTCAAACTAGCATTTCAAGTCAATGAAGACCGCTCTAATATCAACATGATCCATGATATTTTCATGGATGACTTATTAAAAGAATTACATTAAAGAGTGTTAATAAAGATTGTGTACAACAATAATTAAAGAGGACATAATCATGGAGAAAAGAAAAGAAAAAGAGAAATAACACGAGACATGATAACGAAGTTTGTCCCAAGAATGGATTACATCTCTGGGCCCACTTCGAACAGGAGAGGATTTATATTATTCTCAGCAAAATAAAATTGGCATAAATACATCATTGTACCTCAAGTATGAAAAATGGCCTTCTGATATGTTACCTAGATGAAAAAATAAATATCACTGGTGGACTTGTGGTGAGAAAACATGTAGAAATGATTGTCAAATCATGAAATTTTGACACTGCTCATCCTAGGCCCCTCTTAGGTTCTTCACCTCGTAAATTTTACAGACAGTATGCAATTATTACCCCAAAAATGCATTGAAATTCATGTCGAGACTGTACTAGAGCATGGACCATGAGTTGTGGAAAAATATCGAATTTTAAAAAATTCTCATGGGCGTTCAATTCAAAGAGGTTGTTTGGCCCAACCGGTTGGCATAGTATAATAAAAGGATATTATTTAGTGAGGTATGGGGGTCAATCCTCGCGGACCCCTCTTTTTATACATCTATTGTAACTTTAATTTAAATATGGTGGA
>SNQJ01S0078033.1:97257-112058 GCA_010110895.2 Picea sitchensis
TTATACGACATTATAGATGACTTGGCCAAACTCCGATATGGTGTTCTCCATATAGATCAGGAATGTTGGCAATGGTGGCAATGGAGAAAAACTTCTCGTCAAGGGTATATTGCTTGGACCCAATTTGTGGCTGTGCTTTATGAATGCTTTGACACTGACATGAACCATTTGGGTTGTTTGACAAAGTTGAAAAAATCAGGAACAATAGAAAACTTCATAGCTGCCTTTGAGCGCCTAGCTTTTCGAACAGAGGGCACGACTAATGCTTTCTTTCGAGAGTGTTTTATCAGTGGCCTCAAGGAGGAAATTCAGGCACATGTCCTCGTGGCTTGACCCTTGAGTTGGGTGGAGGCTAATAAAAGAGATAAAGAAGCGCAATAGGTTGTATCCTCTCAAAACCGAAAACCCTCCTTTATCCCTCGCCCTAAACCCGTAAATCCAACTACTCCCTCTGCCCCATTAAAGATCCAAAAATTGACCAGGGTTGAAATGGCTGAACGCCAACTCAAAGGCCTTTGTTCTAATTGTGATGAAAAATATTTCTCGGGCCACAAGTGTAAGGAACAAAATATTTTTATGGACATCTCTGAGGATATTTTAGAAGAGGATTTTGAAACTCCCCTTGTGTCAGAGTCACCTAAAACCACTGACATAACCACTCCCTCAGACCCTCCCGAAGTGGAACTGGTCATTTCCCTCAATGCTCTCATAGGATTTTCCACTCCCCAAACCCTCAAGTTAATCGGTTACACCAAGCATCAGAAGTTCATCGTTCTGGTTGATAGTGGAAGCACCCATAATTTTATTTATCGCCGCATTACCCAAGAAACTCATTGCTACATCCATGTCGTTAACAATTTCCAAATCATGATTGCCAATGGTGGTTCAATAAAATATAGAGGGCACTGTGAAAATGTTCATCTCCAAATCGATGAATACCACCTAAAATTCCATATGTTTTCTATCAACATGGGTGGTTGTGACATTGTGTTGGGTGTAGACTGGATAAGGAATTTGGGTCCCATTCTCAAGAATTTTAAGGAATTAGCCATGCAATTCGACCAGGAAGGCCACCAATATAAATTCCAAGGCATCACTGTTTGTTCACCTGAGGTCATTAGTTCCCATCGCATGGAAAAGCCACTTAAAAAAGGTCATTTTGGTGTCATTGCCCAACTCCATGCCATACAAGCCACAGAGACACCCATGGTGTCGCAAGACCTCCAAGCCCTCCTTTCTAAACATCAAATTGGTATTTTACACTCCCCAAGGACTCTCTCCTTCCCACGGTGTTCATGATCATTCCATTACCCTTGTACCTAGAAGCCTTCTCCCCAATATCCGTCCGTATCACCACCCCTTTTCACAAAAAAATGAAATTGGGAAAATGGTCCAAGAACTCCTTAATGCAAGCGTTATCCGCCCTAGTACGATCCCTTACTCTTCTCCTGTAGTCATGGTCCTAACCAAATAAGGTTCTTGGAGAATGTGTCTTAACTTCCGTGCCCTCAACAAATTGACCATTAAAGACAAATTTCCCATTCTTGTCATTGATGACCTCCTGGATCAATTGAATGGAACCCAATTCTTTACTAAACTTGATCTTCGCTTAGGCTATCACCAGATACGTATGAAAGAGGCAGAAATTCCCAAGATAGCCTTTCGAACTCATGAGGGCCACTATGAGTTTTTGTTCATGCCCTTTGGCCTGTGTAATGCCCCCTCCACCTTCCAAAGCCTCATGAATCATGTCTTATGTCCCTTACTCCATCATTTTGTCTTAGTTTTCTTTGATGATATCCTCATCTATAGAAAAACCCGGACAGACCATCTCACTCATGTGGATCGAGTTCTCCATCTACTCTCTCAGCACCAACATTTCCTAAAACAGTCTAAATTTTCTTTTGGTGCCTCCGAAGTAGAATACTTGGGTCATCTGGTTGGAAGGCATGGCGTCAGGGTGGATCCAAAAAAGATTGAATCTATGAAAGACTGCCCGCACCCAAAGACTCTCAAAATCTTGTGTGGATTTCTGGGCTTAACAGGGTATTAATGCAAGTTTGTTAATAATTATGGAAAGATTGTAGCACCTCTCACTGCTCTCCTCAAAAAGAACTCTTTCACTTGGACTCCAGCCGCTGCTCAAGCTTTTCAAACCTTGAATATGGCCATGTTCACCACACTAGTTCTGGCCCTTCTTGATTTCACAAAGACCTTTGTGTTGGAATGTGATGCCTCAGGGAAAGGAATTAGTGTTGTCGTTATGCAAGAGGGTCGACCTTTGGCCTTCACCAGCAAGCAACTATCTGAAAGGAATCTAGGCAAACCCATCTATGAAAATGAAATGTTGGCTATTATGCATGTCATTGATCTATGGCGCCCTTATCTCTTGGGGCAATGTCTCCAAATTAAGACGGACCATCAAAGCCTCAAGTACTTTCTGGAACAACACATTTCCTCCCCGGAGAAAAAAAAATGGGTGATTAATCTCTTTGGATATGATTACAAAATCATGTACAAGAAAGGCAAAGACAATGTGGTGGCGGATGCACTGTCCCGAAAATATGAAGAATAAGGATCCCTTTTTTCTCTTTCCTTCATTGTACCAGATTGGCTCCAAGTTGTTTGCCACGAATGGCTACAATATCCCAAAAGTTCGCATATGATCGAGCAATTGCATACTAATTCCCAGCTCCCCCATGGTACTCTTGGCTCTAGGATGAGCTTCGATACAAAGGCCATTTGTATTTAAGTAAACAATCAAATCTTAAATCCATGGTACTTTATGAGATTCATGCTACACCCACAGTGGGGCACTCCGGGTTCACCAAAACCTATGACAAGGTCAAACATTCTTTTTTCTGGGATGGTATGAAACAGGACATCCATAATTTTGTCGCTGAATGTGATGTTTGTCAACACAACAAGGGAGAAACAGCGAAATCTCCAGGCACACTACAACCGCTTCCAATTCCACCTGTTATTTAGAAGGATATCTCTATGGACTTTATTACCGTCTTACCCAAATCGGGCAATAAATCAGTCATAATGGTGGTTGTGGATCGCCTTTCCAAGTATGCTCATTTCTGCGCTCTTCAACACCCATTTACTGCATCCATGGTGGGTCAACTTTTCATGGACGAGGTCTTCAAGCTTCATGGCATCCTCACTCTATTGTTTCTGATCGTGACCCAACTTTCACAAGCAATTTTTGGCAAGAACTATTCAAGCTACAGGGCACCCAATTGCATCTCAGCACAACTTAACTTCCCCAGATTGATGGTCAAACAGAAGTTGTCAACAAATGTTTGGAAACATATCTGAGGTGTTTTTCCTCTGAAAAGAAAAATCAGTGGGCCCAATGGTTACCCCTAGTTGAATGGTGGTACAACACTTGCTACCATATAGCTACACACATGACTCCTTTTGAAGTGGTATATGGATATAAGTTGCCTTCGGTTCTCTCATACTTACCGGGTACCTCGAAGGTCCAGGCGGTTGACAAAACACTTACACTTCGAGAGGATATTCTCCATACCCTCAAAGAGAACTTGGTCATTGCACAGAATCACATGAAGCAACAAGAAAATCAAGGTCACTCTGAATGTCAATTTGCAGAAGGGGATCATGTGTTTCTATGACTACAAACATACAAGCAAACTTCCCTCAAGGCCGAGCATTGTCAGAAGCTAGCACCCAAATTTTATGGTCCTTATACAGTTCTCAAGCATGTGGGACAAGTCACCTATCAGTTAGCTTTGCCCAGTCATTCGAAGCTACATCCTATTTTTCATGTTTCATGCTTAAAGAAGGAGATTGGAACTAGGTGCCAAATTCAAACCAACCTTCCCGAATTAGCTGAAGAAGGATCCATTTGGCTACAACCAGAAGCCCTTTTGGACCAACGTGAGTGTCGCCTGCATTAGAGAACCATCAAGGAAGTGCTAGTCCAGTGGAAAGATACAACTCCAGCAAATGCCACTTGGGAACCAACTACCATTCTGTAGCAGTTTCCACATCTCAAGCCTTGAGGACAAGGCTATTTTTAAGGGGGTGGACATGTTAGGGTCCTAACCCGCACATAGGTAGAGAAATATATTCAGATGTAATAAAGGTCAATATTAATAAGGCCTTTCAATAAAATAGAATAAGGCGGATGTAAGAAGACCTAATAGAAGCTTCTACTTCTAGAAGGATCTTCCTCTAGATGCTTCTCTTGATAGACATATTTAGTATAAATAAGGGTAGAGGGTATGAAAACCCTAGCTTGAAGATTATTGTAATAGAACACTGCTCGAATGGAGGTTTCCACCTAGAAGAGGCCCGTGAACATTGCTTTCTAAATCAAAGTGCTATTACTGTTGTTGTTCTTATATCATTTATGTGTTATTGGGGAGATTATGTTGGTTATATTATTGTTATTCTACCATTTCTAGCATTTTATTTCTGTTCTGCATACTTTTTATATCTAGTATATTACATGCTAAGATCAAGTCATCCTCGAATCGAATGGATTCCCTGCAAGGTTTCCTGCTGCCTGAAGTGTGGTCTATGCCTTCTTGGGCATCTACTGAAGCTTTTGCGCTCACTTCTTATCTAGTTGTAATACCTTCTTATTTCCATGTACAAAATCTGAGTGTATGGAATCATCTCTGATGTCTGAAATCGATGGAAGCACAAGAGTATATGCATTTTTCACTGGAGGTGCATGCAAAGTGCTCTCCTTATGTGTAAGTAGAATATAGGAGTCATCGTCAAAAAACTTAGTGAATTTATACAACCTTGACTTGTGATCCACCTCACCAATTGCAATGATGGAATTGTCATGCATGTTGATTAGTGAAACTGAATCTGATGTAAATTCAACCTTTTTACCTTTCTGAGCGATCTAATAAACTGAGAGAAAATTCATAGAAAGATTTGGAACATGTAAAACATTCTCAAAAATTTCATTATAGAGTTCCACTCTCCCTTCTCCTGCTACTTCTACTAGAGTATAGGTGGTCTTGAGCATGGACTCAAAGAAGTAAAAAATTCCTCTTTAGCTTCCATATGATGTGATGTAACATAATCTATAATCCATGAATCATATGAGGAATTAATTGCAACTAGAGCATGAGGATTACCTTTCTTAGGAGCAAGATATTATTCCTTCCGCTTCTTGTCTCCCTCTGGAATGAAGTTTCCAAGGTTGTTCTACTGAAGTGATTGTGCCATAAGATCGATCTATTTCTTCATGCATGTGGATTCTTCATGATTCAGTTTATTGAAGTAAGTGCACTTCTTTCCCTTCTTCTTCTTCTTGGAATCTGAAGAGTCTTTGGAACCTGAAGAATCATTAAAGGGTTTGGAATATCCCTCCTTCCTGTTCTGTCTGGATGACCCTTTTCCATCATGCATGGTGAGTGAATGTTCTTTGGGATATTTTATGAGGCCCATATGTATGAGTTTTGTCTGCACTTATGTAGGAGACTGAATGAATTGAGCCAATGTATGCATTTTCCAATTTGTTCCAAAAAGACTTCTGCCAGAATGGAAATTGGAGACATATACAACATATTCTGGTCCTAGCTTGGCCAAGATTGTTAGAATAAGTTGTTTCTCTTGTGTAGACTTATCAATACCACATTCACCCAAGCTCAATAGAAAAGATTTAAATTTAGTAAAAAAATCTTGTATATTATCAAAACTTTTGGGTTCTAAGGTATTCAACTCTACCTCAAGCATATGACCTCACATCTCATCCTGATTTCCAAAGATTCCTTCGAGGGTGGTACAGATTCGTTTGGAGTCTTTCATGCAGCAACATGAAATCATAAATCAGTGGAGATTAACTCAATAAGTAGTATTGTAGCCTCATCCTTACGGTTCGCCTATCTCATATTCTCAATCACTAATGTAGGTTTTGTTTCTGTCGTCATCGTCAAATTATACAATCCTTTTCTTTTGAGTCAGAATGTCGCCTTGGGTCCAATCAAAATAATTGTATGGTGTGAGGATTACCACCAAGTTTGACTATATAATAGTTTTCATATCCATCTCTCCCACTATTTCTAATAACCCCTAAAAATTTACTCTCAATCTACAAGTGAAAAATTAAGAAATCATGGCAAAAAGGGCACTATAAGTGAAAATTTGTATCAGTTTCAAGAGATGATCTAGCGTCTTAATTTTTGAGCAAATGGTGAGGAATATTGCCAAATGGTTGAAAACCCACTTGCATAATGGGTCGATTTACTTCTCGCACACACCGTTTCCTCAAAAACTTAATATTTTGGGAGAAATGAATGTAGAAAGGTATGACCACAGATTCACATCAGTTTTAGGAGGCTATCTTGCGACTTACTTTCTGAGCAAACGGTGAAGAATCTCATCAAACGGTTGAAAACCCACTTCCAAAATGGGTCTATTTACTTTCCCAGCAATCCATTTCCTCAAAAATGTAATATTTCGGGAGGATTAACTACTGAAAGGTACGACCACGGATTTAGCTCGCCGAAACCCCAATTTTCCTTATTCTTTGGCTTGTCTGGCTTGCTCCAACTAGCATAGATCTGATACCATGTCAGTGTTTCATGCACACTTGCATAGGAGATCTATCTAAAGCATGCACAAAAAAAGCTTATCAAGAATGGAAGAGAGATTCAATATGCAAGAATGAGAAAATATATTCACACTACTCCAATGAGTTGATGATTGATACATAGAGCATGATCAATATGATACAATGAATGAGTGGAATACACTCATATATAGGGAAAAACATTCCATAATTAAGAAAAGAAATCAATCAGTTAGCTTTCCTTAGTAATGCGTGCATGTATAATAGTGATGGTAAAAATAGAAAGTCTAAAATAGAACTCTTTAGTTAACTCCCACTGAACTATTGTGTCGAAAATAGAAAATTCTCCAATAGTGCATGCTAAATATGGGTGTACAGGTTCAAATTTGTGTACTTGAATTCGTTTGGATGGTCTAGAACAACACAAAACCAGTGAATTTATGACATTTTACACTGTTTTAAGGTCATCTTTTTGCAGCGCGTTTTTGAGGCCCTAAACAACATTTTTAGCTACTCAAAAACCTTGAGAATAGATTATACCAAGGCTCACTTTGTTTCTGCATTTCAAATTAAAGAGGTTGAAGAGAGATTTATAATGTTGTAAACCATTCATCAAACAAATATTTTATGAGGAAGTTACAGGACAAACAACAGAGGATAAATTTTAAGACCCAAGTAAATTCGAAGGGCCATAACGTTCTGCTCTTGAATCAGATTGAGGTGCAGGAGAAGTCTATGGAAAGTATTGAACCATAGAAGACAGTCCTAGATATGAATTAAAATTATGTACATGTTAAAAATGTTTAAAATGAAAAAGAAGGTACCTGTAGCATTTGAGATCAAAAACACTAATTGGCCTAGAACTTCAGCAGGATGTAACTAGCAGCCCAGAACCCAAAAAGAGGTGAAACTTGGAAAGACTATCCAAAATAAGTATATGAAGAAACCCAATTTATGTCCTACTAAAAATACAATGGAGTGGGTACAAAAATGCATAATTACATCGCAAAATTTCACCAAGTTGAAGAGTGAACAAAAAAATTAATGGACAATTTTCAAATAACCATAACTTTATGCTCAAGACTCAGAATTGAGCATGGAAGCAGGCATTTAATTGAGCATGGAATCATGCATTGGAATTTATTAGATAATATAATATAATTAGTCACCCAAAAAAATGATATGGGCAAACATCGTTTCAAGAAATCAGAAGAAATAATTTTTATGGATTAATGAACCAAATTGGTTCATATTTTCATGAAATTGTTGAAACTATTAACCTAACAAAGTTTTGTTGGCTGCACATTTTGCAGAGTTAACAAAAAATAGATAAGATAAGTATTATCACAAAGTGCATAGGAATTTAATAAGCATAGGGGGCTTACATCCAGGAAGATGATATCATAGGGATGGATTTCCAGATAAGCATTGAAGGAACAACCTCCAATGGACATGGATACAAAAGAGATGAAAACATGAATATGGTAGAGACCATTAAATTTTTTTAGAAGTATGTACAAAGCCATAAATATGATAATGAAAGTATTATGAGATCCAAGGAGCAGCAGGTGGAATTCAATATGAAGTTAATGCAGAGCTTGAAACAAATATAAAAGATATTGGATAAGGAGAGTGGCTCAAGCAAATCAGGAATTCACATGTCTCCTGATGAGAAAAGAAGAACACAAAGTGTTAGCAGACATAACCATCACTCCCCGAGGAATTAAAATAAGAGAGAACACAACAAATCAAGTCCATCCCCTGTCAGAAATCATAAGAGGTCTGGGGTGAATGAGATATGAGGAGAAATGAACAAAATCAAACCTCCTACATTTGATGTTGAGCACAATAACGATGAAGATGCAGAGACATGGTTGTTGGGCATGAGAAAGTATTTTCAATTGCATAATTATTATTCTTATGAAGAAGGAAGAATTTACATCTATCAACTCAAGGGAAAGGAATCCATGTGGTGGGATCAACTTGTGCAGGTGCAACACATTAAAGAGAAAAATGTTACTTGGAGGTAATTCAAGAAGTATTTTGAAAATAAATACTTGAATAAGATATAATATGACAAGAAAATGAAAGAGTTATTTTAAATCAAGATTGGGAGTATGACCATACATGGATATGAAAAAAGGTTTTTATAACTGTTGAAGTATGTTCCTTTCATCAAGGATGAAACAATCAAGATTCAAAGGTATTTGAGTGGATTTCCATCATTCATCAATGAAAAAATACAATATAATGATCCAAAAACATTGGAGGAGACCATAAGGCGAGCTAAATTACTATATGATCAACAAAAATCAAGGCAAACTTTCCAAAAATCTTGGGAATACAAAAAGAAATTCAATATGGATCAGAGGAAGAAGGGAACTAAGCCACCATTCTTCAAAAATAATCCTCAGGGACAACCAACTTCTAGAGAACCCAAAACGATTAAGACAAGGGGTCAAAGGTGAAGGAAGCCACCTATTCAATGTTGGGGTTGTAAAGGATATCATATGTTTAGAGATTGTTCTCATAGAGGTGAAAAAGTGAGGACTCTTCGGAATGTATAGAAAGTTGAAACAGTGGAAGACATGGGCATAAATGTACTGAGGATCTATGCATCCATGGTCAATAAGCAAGCAGAGTATCATTCACATATGATTGAAGTGCAAGGTATGATCAACAACTAAACCATTCCTATTTTAATTGATTCAAGTGCTATTCATAATTATATAGATCCTAAGATGCTGGAAAGTTTTCATTTTCCAAGAAGCAAGCATGGAAACTATTGGTTGGTGCAACTGGCTACTGGAGCCAAAATAAAAGTTAATGAGATGGTTAAGTCATGCCCTATGGATATGAATAAACTGAACACCAGGGAATATTTGAACATCTTTCATTTAGGTTCCTATGAATGTATAATTGGGATGGATTGGTTGGACCAATATCATGCTATCCTAGACTGTCATAACAAGGCTTTTACTTGCTTGGATGAGGAAGGGAACCTAAGGATAGCACAAGGAATTACTAGGGAAGTATTGTAATATTTCAGATATAAAAAGTATGCAGAAAAAAAATAAATATCTAGAAATGGAATATGGACAACAATATAACTAGTACAACACCACAATAATACAAAAATGATGCCAGGATAATACCAGAAAGAACACTTTGATTACTGGGAGCAATGTTCACTTGCCTCTTCAATGGAGAAACCTCCAATAGAGAAGATCTTTATTAAAATAATATCCAATAAAAAATTTCTCATAGCCTCAACTCTTATTTATACTAAATATGTCTATCAAAAGAACAATCTAGAGGAAGATCCTTCTAGAAGCAAAAGCTTCTATTAGGTCTTCTTACATTGGACTTATTCTTCCTTATTGATAGGCCTTATTAATATTGGCCTTTATTACATGGAAATATATTATTCTACCTATGTGAGGGGTTAGGTCCCTAACATTCCCTCCCCATTAAAAACAACCTTGTCCTCAAGGCTTGAGATGGGGAAATTACTGCAGAATGGTAGTTGGTTCCCAAGTGGCATCTGCTAGAGTTGTATATTTCCAGTGGACTAACACTTCCTTGATGGTTCACTGACGTAGATGACGCTCATGCTGGTCCAAACTTTCTTGTGGATGTAGTCAAATGGATCCTTCTTCATCCAACTCGAGAAGGGTGGTTTGGGTTTGGAACTCAGTTCCAATAACCTTCTTTAAGAAGGAAACATGAAAAACATGATGGAGCTTAGAATGATTGGGAAAAGATAACTGATAGGCCACCTGTCCCACATTCTTGAGAATCGTATAAGGACCATAAAATTTGGGCTCTAGTTTATGACACTGGTCAACCTTGAGGGGATTTTTCTTCAAAGGTTGCAGTCGAAGAAACACCTGATCCCCTTCTGCAAATTGACATTTAGAGCGACCTTGATCTTCTTGTTTCTTCATGCTATTCTGGGCCATGACCACATTATCTTTGAGGGTACGGAGAATATCCTCTTGAACTGTAAGCGTTTGGTCAACCACCTGGACCTTCAAGACACCTGGTAAATATGAGAGAACTGAAGGTGGATTTTTTCCATATACCGCTTCAAAATGAGTCATGTGGGTAGTTGTATGGTACAAAGTGTTGTACCACCATTCAACTAGTTGTAACCATTCATCCCACTGATGCTTCCTTTGCAATGAAAAACACCACAAATATGTTACCAAACATTTGTTGACAACTTCAGTTTGTCCATCATTCTGGGGAGGATAAGTTGTGTTGAGATGCAATTGGGTTCCTTGTAGCTTGAAGATTTCTTGCCAAAAATTGCTGGTGAAACTTGTGTCGCGATCATAAACAATAGAATGTGGCATGCCATGAAGCTTGAAGACCTGATCCATGAAAATTTGAGCCACAGGGAATGAGAATACTTGGAAAGACGATCAACTACCACCATAATGACTAATTTATTTCCCTATTTAGGTAAGCCTACAATAAAATCCATAGAGATATCCCACCAAATAGTGGGTGGAATCAGAAGGGGTTGGAGTGTGCCCATAGATCTGACTATTTTTCCCTTGTTGCATTGACACACATCACATTCAACCACAAAATTATGAACATCTTGTTTCATACCATCCCAGAAAAAGGAACGTTTGACCGGGTGATAGGTTTTGGTAAACCCGGAGTGCCCTGCTATAGGTGTAGCGTGAATCTCAGAAAGTATCGTGGATTAGAGTTTTGACTATTTACTTAAATACAATTGGCCTTTATATTGAAGCTCCTCATTGAGCCAAGAGTACCCTGGGGAAACTGGAGAATTGGACTGCAATTGTTGTATCATATGCGAACTTTTGGGATCGTGTAGCCATTCTTGGTGAACAACTTGGAGCCAATATGGGACAATGAAAAATAGAGAAAAAATGGACCCTCCATCTTCATATTTTCGGAAAAGTGCACCAACAACCACATTGTCTTTGCCTTGTAAATGATCTCATAATGATATCCAAATATCTTAGTCACCCATTTTTGTTGCTCGAGGGAGGCAAGGCGTTGTTCTAGAAAATACTTAAGGATTTGATGATCTGTCTTAATTTGGAAGTGTTTCCCCAATAGATAAGGACACCAAAGATCCACRACATGCAGAATAGCCAACATTTCCTTTTCATAGATTGATTTTCCCAAATTTCTCTCGGATAGTTGTTTGTTGGTAAAGGCCAAAGGCTTACCTTCTTGCATAAGGACAATGCCAATTCCTTTCTCAAAAGAATCACATTMTAAGAAAAAGGTCTTTGTGAAATCAGTAAGGGCCARGAATGGAGTAGTGCACATGGCCATCTTCAAGGTTTGAAAAACCTGAGAAACTACTGGAGTCTAAGTGAAAGAATTTTTTTTAAAGAGTGCAGTGAGAGGTGCTACAATCTTTCCATAATTCTTAACAAAATTGTGATAATAACCTGTTAAACATAGAAACCCCCGCAAGATTTTGAGAGTCTTTGGGTGAGGCTAATCTTGCATAGCTTCAATCCTTTTAGGATCCACCCTGACGTCGACCGTTCCCACAAGATAACCCAAGTTCTCTACTTTTGAGGCACCAAAACCACATTTAGATTGTTTGAGGAAACTTTGGTTCTAAGAGAGTAGATGGAGAACTCAATCCACATGAGCAAGATGGTCTGTCCAGGTTTTGTTATAGATGAAGATATCATCAAATAAAACTAACACAAAATTACGGAGAAAAGGATGGAAGACATGATTCATGAGGCTTTGGAAAGTGGAGGGAGCATTACACAAGATAAAGGGCATGAACAAAAAATCATAGTGGCCCTCATGAGTTCTAAAGGAAGTCTTAGAAATGTATGACTCTTTCATACGGATCTGGTTGTAGTGCAAACAAAGATCAAGTTTATTAAAAAAATGGGTGCCACTGAATTCATCCAAGAGGTCATCAATGACATGAATGGGAAATTTGTATTTAATGGTGAGTTTGTTGAGGGCGCGGAAGTCAATACACATGCTCCAAGAACCTTCTTTATTAAGGACCATGACCACAAGAGAAGAGTAGGGGCTCATACTAGGAAGATAACACCTGCGCTGAGCAGTTCTTGAACCATTTTCTCAATTTCATTTTTTTGGGAAAAGGGGTGACGATAGGGGAAGATATTGGGAGGAAGGATTCCTGTGACAAGGGGAATGGAATGATCATGAGAGCCACGGGAAGGATGGAGTCCCTAGGGAGTGGAAAAAACCACATGATGTTTAGAGAGGATGGATTGGAGGTCCTACGACATAGAGGGTGTCTCAATGGCTTGTATGGCATGGAGTTTGGAAATAATTCCAGAATGACCTTTTTTGAGCATCGTTTCCATGCAATGGGAACTAATGATCTCTGGGGAACCGATGTTGATGCCTTGGAACTTGTATTGTTGACCCTCCTCATAGAATTGCATGGTTAATTCCTTAAAATCCATGAGAATGGGACCTGAAGTCCTTATCCATTATGCATCCAACACAATGTCACAATCGCCCATGTCAATAGAAAACATATGACATTTCAGATGGTAGTCACCAATTTAGAGATGCACATTTTCACAATGCCCTCCACATTTCATGGACCCACCATTGGAAATCATGAATTGGAAATTATTGAATGTACATTTATAACAACCAGTTTCTTGGGTCATGCAACAATGAATAAAATTATGGGTGCTTCCACTATCAACAATAATGGTGACCTTCCTATGCTTGATGTAACCAATTAGCTTGAGGGTTTGGGGAGAAGAGAAGTCAGTGAGAGAATTTAGGGAAATGAACGATTCTACTTCGGAAGGGTTTGAGGGATGGGTTATATCAGTGGGTTCAAGTGACATAGACACAAGGGGAGCCTCAACATCCTCTTCTGAAACATCCTCCTAGATGGCCACAAAAAGATTTTGTTCCTTACACTTGTGTCCTAGAAAATATTTGTCATCAAAATTATAACAAACGCCTTTGAGTTGGCATTCAACTGTTTCAGCCTTGGTCAATTAACAGATATTTAGTGGAGCAGAAGGAGGAGTGGGAGTGGCTGGTTTAGTGCGAGGAATAAAGGAGGGTTTGCAGTTTTGAGAAGACACAACATGTTGTAATTCCTTAGCTCTTTTAGTAGAATTCACCCAACTTTGAGGCCGAGCCATGAGGACATGAGAAAAAATCTCATCCTTGAGGCCATTGATAAAACATTTTCGGAAAAAAACATCAGACATGCCCTCTTTCCAAAAATCCAGTCGCTCAAAAGTAGCTATAAATTCTTCCACTGTGCCAGATTGTTTCAACTTTGTCAAACGACCTAACCGGTCGGTGTCAGTGTCAAAGTGTTCATAAAGCTCTGCCACAAAGTGTGTCCAAGACACATACCCTTGCTAGGCATGTTTTCTCCATTCCTACCATTGCCAAAGTTCTTGATCTAGATGGATAACACCATACCTGAGTTTAGCCAACTCATCCATAAAGCCATAAAAAGAAAAATAATTTTCCATTTGAGTTACCTAGCCAGTGGAATCCGATCCATCAAATTTGGTCACATCCACATGTGGAAGGCGTAGGTCATGCTAAAAGTGATGGGGATGAAAATTCTGAGAATGAGACAAAGTTTCACCTTCGGTATTATTGTTGGGAAAAATACACTACGGACTAGCAAACTAGGGTCAGACTTGCATGTAGATTTTGACCGTAAAGAAATTACTTTATAACCTACCACCCAAAACTTAAACCCCTCTTTCACAATACATGCATGGAAAGAAACTAATAACCTTTTTACTGATGTTTGGTGTAGATCCTCCATTGCGCTTTGACCGCTTGCTTGCACTGCTCCTTCCAAAGCTAATCTGCAATCAAAACACATGACTATGAATGCATGATACTTTTCTACTTGAGGGTTAGAAATTAAGCATAAATTAACCAAACCATAGATAACTCATGCATTGGGATGGGAAAAGTATTCTTTTATTATTTGAAAAAATGAATCAACTTACAATCAAAGTCGAGACCGGCCACTGCTCCTTGATCCTGATCTTGGGCTCCTCCTCTTCTATCCTCCAATTGCTTTGTGTTAATTCTCCTTCGGCTTGAGGAAAGGCTAAAGGGTTGGGACAATGGATTCGGAAAATGGGCAGAGTTTCTTCGCTATATTTTTCCTCCCCAAATGGTACCCCTACCCCTTATTTTATAGGCTAGAAGGAGCTAGGGTTTTGGACGAACTCTCAGCCATGCATGG
>SNQJ01S0078034.1:0-13743 GCA_010110895.2 Picea sitchensis
CTCTTTCTCGGCCTTGGAATCTCCTAGCTTCATTCTAAATGCCATCAAAACCTTGCACAAAAAAATTATGTGGCAAGGGGTAAATACAGGAAAAAAAGTGGCTCTAATCAGTTGGGAAAATCTTTGCAAACCAAAATCACAGGGAGGACTCGGGCTAAGGGACCCAACTACTCTGAACAAAGTTCTCAATGTTAAAATTTGGTGGAGGTGGCTCAAGTGCCCCCATGATCTCTGGGCCAGACTTTGGAAGAAGAAATGTGCACCCAACATCACAGAAAAGCATCTAATCGGATGGGATGATAATACTTCAGGCTCCTTAATCTGGAATGTTGCCAAGTAGAACCACTCCTTGATTGATAATCACGCCTTCTGGAAGTTCGTAATCGAAGAAAAGCCTCATTTTGGAATGACTCATGGCAACAGTGGCCCGTTTTGGCGCATGATACTTTGGCTAACAATTTCCTTGCCCCCACTACCCAGGCGGGACTTCTCACAGTAGCAGACTATTGACAAGTGAACCCCTCTGGTGCCACTTGGCAATGTTTGAAATCCTCTCGGATGGAACTCCACATTCCAGAGCATGTGGATCTCCAACCTCGGTATGATCTGACCAATTGCAGAAAAATTCAAATTCTTCAAGTAGAGGACAATTCAAGATGGGGGCACTCCTCGCGGAGCACCTTTAACATTCAAGAATCCTATAACATCAAAGTATATTCCCACCCCATCCCACACGAGAATATCTAGAAAAAATTTTGGACAACTAAGCATTGGGCCAAAATCAATACTTTCCTCTGGCTTGTTGTAAACAAAAGTATCCTTACTTGGGATAATCTTATGAAATGAGGCTTCATCGGGTCTTCCATTTTCCCTCTCTACCAAGGGGATTCAGAATCCTAAAATAATTTGCTAAACCTTTGCTTCTATTCCTCTCAATTCTTGGATCAATTCACCACAATCATGCGTATTTTGGATCGCAACCGCGAAGGCCTCAGGGAAGCCATCGAAGAATGGAGGGATTCACCTTTCCACTCTCCCATCCTTAACCACATTTGGCATCTAATCCCCAAGTTTATCCTTTTGAAACTTTGGAAAGAGCGAAATAAGCGTATCTTCCTCACAACTCATCAGGATTGGCACACAATTTGGAATCAAACTCATGAAAATATCAGAGAAACCATCCATTTGCAGCCTTGGAACGTCGAGGACTTGAAATTTCCTCCTTATGAACAGAGCATCCTGGATAGTTGGAACTTCACCTTCAATCCCTCTCTTAAAAAGAACCCCTAGTGATCCAAAACCAAAGGAATCCCTCCCCATTGGTCTCCTCCGCACTCAAGATTTATAAAGATAAACTTTGATGGCGCCTCCAAAGGCAACCTAGGTGCAACAGGATTTGGAGTGGTCTTCCACAACAACCAGAGGAACATCTTACTCATATCTTCTAGCAGCCTTGGTCATAATACTAATAATGTGACAGATATATGGGGTCTCATAAAAGGTTTACAGATCGCTCAAGGTTAGGGTTACCATCAATTGATTGTGGAGGGGGGACTCTCAAATAATTCGCAACCTCTTCAGAAAAATTCTCAATGGAGCGGACCCAAACAAAATCTCTCCCTGCTGACGACTATACATTGGACTCAACACCATTGCAACACTCATTCAACCTCACTTAGCTCTCATCCCTTCGCATATCTGAAGTAAAGAAAATCAGATTGTTGACAATTTAGCCAACATAGGAGTGGCCTTAGAGGGACCAGATATTCTATGCATGCTCTCTACCCACACCGATCATCCTATCCTCCAGAACTGCATTGTTCAGGCTATTAGTATAGACAGTTCCCCGGATGGGGTGTTGGAAAGGCCCATGTGACAACGAGAGGGGGTGGTGCTTTCAAGCGCTGCACCAACATGTGACTGGCGCATGCACTACCCCCTCTTGTCCTCTCAATGAATAAAGGTTTCTTTAATTTATTTCATCCCTTTATTAACTACTTGAGCGCGCCATCCTTTGCTTCTTCGTCTGAACAATGGAGGAGCGTTTATGTCAGTCACCTATGTGCGTGTGCTCATTTCCACTTCGGTTTTCATTTTATTATGTCGCTCCTTGGCTATATCATCATGTTTCTTCCTTTCCTGCAGAGAAAACATCTAGTTTGCAGTTCTCTTCAGCCACCACATTCTACGTATTCTTTCTCTTCATGCCTTCACTTCTCCTCTCTGCCTAGGTCATGCCTCGACTTCATGGGAAGCCCAAGAGAGGCCATGTCTGGTACCAAAATAAATCCATCATGGTCATCCGACCTCTGCCCACCCCTTCTTTGTCACCTAGCCCCTCACCTTCCTCCTCTATCCAGTCCTCACAGGGCCAAAGCGGTCTTCCACCTTTGTTCCTCATCATGGGATTGTCTTGTGGAGTGGTTTGATCTTCAGGGAAATTCCTTGGGATTTCCTCCTGGCCCAATCCAGGACATGGCCTCCTCCTCATAACTAGCCTCGACCCACCCAACGAACTCACCTGATCACTCTGCTTGCATGCCACCACCCTCTGGTCCCCCACAACCACCCTTGGTCCCGGCTCCTTTGGAAGACACCCTAGCCCACTTGGAAGAACCAGCAAGCCAACAACACTCATGCTCAGACTGTGCTTCATGCGCAAGATTTTGAGATTTCGTGGCGATATTAAATGATTTGGTGTTTGTGGTCTGCAAAGATGTAGACGACCTTCTGAATTTATCACTTCTGGATAAGCGAGGGGAGAAAATTATCCACATGATCTCCACTTTTCTCAGCCCTAGGCACTCCCCAAAATAGGCCTCCAGTGCACCAATAGCCTCAACAACGTTCATGGCTCCAACTATCCAAGCGCCAGCAACAGACAACGTTGAAAAAAGTGACAGATCGAATGCATGAGCACCAGCATATGCATAGGTGTCAGACTGCATGGTTATTTTTGTCAATCCTTTATGTTTCTACAAGTGTCCTCTTTGGTTGAATGCGACGTCTAGAACAATGTTTTATTTTTGCTTGTCAAAAGTCAGTCTTAGATTTTCTAGAAGGACAGACAGGTCTAGACGAATCGATTTCCCCACAGGGCGATTCTGTTCAAGTTGTTTAAATTCTGGTATTTTCAGTTTTTAGAAACAGGTTGAATTGGTTTCCCTTATGGGAAGTTCAACACTCACAGTTCTTTGACAATCATGACACTACTATAACGTTTTATCCTGAAAGGTAATATATAGACACTTATTTAAAAAAGAAAATCTTATAAAATCAAATAGTGATTTTAATCTCTAAAATAAAAAATAGAGTACACATAAAAGTTTTTCTATTGTCTCTTTGTTACCTAACTCTGCCATCACTATCACTTTATATGTCTCTCCATTGTGGTCGTGCACCCCCTGCCACAATGGTCATGTTAATATTGTTGATTTTGTAAAGTTCTTATGATGTTCCTATAAGAGGATTGGACACAGTATGCACAACATTATTGTAAGTCTGAATTGATGCCAATAAAAGGCATGTGGCCAATATGTGGATCCATATATCCAACATATCTTTTCCTTGATAAGGAAAGGAATAATATTTTCCAGGTTTTTGTGAAGAAGCAGTGATCCATACAATTTAATGAGCTCCAGTAATAGCATGAAACAATCATTAGTTATCAATTTTGTTGTTGGTAGGTGTCTCAACCTAATCATTAGTTATGAATTTTGTTATTGGTAGGTGTCACAACCTAATCATTAGTTATGAATTATGTGGATGAAAAGAGTGAATTCTATTCTTTACACATGATGCGGTATCTACATAATCTTTCTACTAGAAACCATGCCAACATGCTCTCCTTTAGATCGTTGGGAAATTGAGACCACCACGTTGATAACTCCACTTTTAATGACTAGGAAATTTTGATTTTTATATAACTTAATGTCTGGAATAATTAATAATTTCATCTTGAATCGTTGAAAGCTTCGGACTCAGATTAATTCTTTGCTCAAGAGGTTTGATTAATTCTTTGCTCAAGAGGTTTGATTAATTCTTTGCTCAAGAGGTTTGCAAATAGAGAGAGTGGATGGAAGATTATATAACAATCTATGTCTTATGGTTTATGTCATTATATACATAATCATCATCCATATGCTCACTATGAAAATAGTAGATCGTTGCAAATATTTATTTACAATTTTTTCTATTTTTTTATTATTATAATATTTTTTATATTTACACGATTTAAGTGGGCTTAATGGTTAAGAATATTTGTTTCGTCCAAAGAGATTACAAGTTCAAATTTAGAGGGGGTATATTATGTACACCTTCGTATACTTTAGCAGTCAAATTCATGCGCAGAGAGGGTCCCTTGTCCAATAAACAAGGGGGTTTCATACACCAACTTGGTGTTTGGCTTGACGTTGATGACATCATCATCATCATCATCAAATCTCATATTAATTCATCAATGTTTATTACTTGGTGTTTGGATTGGTTATGACATCATCATAATCGTCATCGTTGTCATCGTCGTCAGAGACATTTTCGTCGTTGTCATCGTCGTCGTCATCATCATCATCAGCATCAGCATCGTCATCATCATCATCATCAGCAGCAGCAGCAGCATCGTCGTCGTCGTCGTCATCATCATCATCATCATCATCATCATCATCATCATCATCATCATCATCATCATCATCATCATCATCATCATCATCATTGTCATCGTCATTGTCATCGTCATTGTCATCGTCATCGTCATCGTCGTCATCATTATCATCATCGTCGTCGTCGTCGTCGTCATCGTCATCGTCATCGTCGTCGTCATCTTCATCATCTGAAAATAAGAGTTTTAGAATATAATGAAGAATACTCATTATTTGAGCTAAAAATTAGAATCAGATTAAGTTTTTAATTATAATAATGATACTAAACAAGAATACTCATTAGTTGGACTAAAAATTAAGAGCAAATTGAATTTAAATTCAAATTTTCATTAAATACTAATTAATGAATAAAATGTTCTTTCACTTTCAAAAGTATTTGGAAACTTACCAATAATAAATGAATAAGGGAAGTTCCACTAATTAAATTAAAAAAAATACTATTAACTTAAAAAATGGAAAATAATAATATGTTATGCGAAAAAAAAAGTGAATAATAATATGTTATGAAAAAAGTGAGAATAAAAAAAAATACTATTAACTTAAAAAATAATAATAATAATATGTTATGAAAAAAGTGAGAATAAAAAAAAAATACTATTAACTTAAAAAATGGAAAATAATAATATGTTATGCTAAAAAAAAGTGAATAATAATATGTTATGAAAAAAGTGAGAATAAATGTAAATCGATATTTTGAATTTAAATATTGATTTATATGAGTGAGAATAAGTGTAAATAGATATTTTGGATTTAAACATTGATTTACATGAGTGAGTATAAGTGTAAATAGATATTTTGGATTTAAACATTGATTTACATGAGTAAGTGAGAATAAGTATAAATCAATATTTTGGATTTAGATTTATATTAAATACTCTTTTAATTTGAAAAGTGATTGATTTATCAATGTTTATTATTTTAATTATAATAATAATACAACTGAAGAATCCTCATTATGTGGGTTAAAAATGAGAGTTTTAGTTATAATAATGATACAACTAAAAAATAATGGAGAATACTAATTATTTGGCAAAAATATTAGAATCGGATTAGGTTTTTAATTATAATAGTGATACTAAACGAGAATACTAATTAGTTGAACTAAAAATTAGGAATTTAAATTCGAATTTTCATGAGATACTAATTAATGAATAAAATGTTATTTTACTTTCAAAAGTATGAATAAAATATTCTTTTACTTTCAAAAGTATTTGGAAAGTGATCAATAATAAATGAATAAGGGAAGTTATACTAATTTAAAAAAAAAAAAAAGGATAATATTAACTTAAAAAGAATGGAAAATAATAATATGTTATGTAAAAAAAGGATAATATTAACTTAAAAAGAATGGAAAATAATAATATGTTATGTAAAAAGTGAGAAGAAGTGTAAATCAATATTTTGGATTTAAGTATTGATTTATATGAGTAAGAATGAGTGTAAATCAATATTTTGGATTTAAACATTGATTTATATTGAATATTCTTTTAATTTGAAAAGTGATTAGTTTAAGTTTTTATGAATGGTTTTGTCTAATCTAGATGTTATAGATTAAACAATAAAGTAAAGTTAATAAGAGAATCGCTATAAGGGAAGAATGTATGTTGAAACCAGATGCCCCTACGGCTAGGGTTTTCCTTAGCCACTACTCTACATCATTGAATTGTCCACTAGGAGAGCCATATCTTGTAGACACAACCCATCAAGTGAAGTTGTCACGATTATTAGGTTCGAAGGTTATTGTTTGGAGACTAGTTGATCTTTTTTGTTGGCCTCCATTGAACTATACATCATTGTTGTCTATTATAGGACTAAGATAGGAGCTCAAGGTAAGAATAATCCATGACTAGTGTGTCTACATGCATCTACGTGAGGTTTTCTTGGATTCTATTGTGGTTTAGGCCATAAATATGTGGTCATTTGTGTTGTCTGGTTATGGTCAGCCACAATAGACACAAATCAAAGGATCGATCTACCTCCAAAGTACGCTCTACTACTCATTCTGATGGGTATTAGTATGCTAGACGCAATCAATCAAGGGAACGTTCTCCCTTGGATTATGTCATGCTTGATTGTCACGATCTTGAAGGATCTCACAACATTCGTGTGCCTCTTTAAGAAAAAATTTCTATGAATTTAGTTCCACAAGTTGGTAATGTAGCATAATGGTTGTCACTACCTCATCCCAACCCACTAGGCTTAACTTCTACTCAATATGATCCAATTGAAAGTGTAGGTAATAACCTAGAAGCATAGAGGATGGAGGAGAACTTTATCTCCCAAAATGATCATTTTTTCTTGGTTACGATTTCTTCAAATTTGTAGCCAACGATTCAAGTTATTGATACTCAATAGGACTCCATTAGAATTTACCAAAAGCGATTGATTAAACTTAGTGAGGTGCATTCTCTTACACAACCTACTTCTTCATCCCCATTATCTGAAAAGATTGAGATCCTTGCCACTCATACCAATGTGGATCTCGATTTAGGGGATTTCAATTTTTTTTAGCCAATAACAAGGAGTATGTAAAGGGATGCTATAATTTAGAGCATTGTGGGGTGATATTGTATTTCCTTCATAGCATGTCAAATGAGGTGGCATTCAACAAATATTGTTTTTTGAACTAGGAGGCAAATGAAATTTATTTGAATTCATACTAGGGTTTGGGGTAAAAGTATGTTTGTCTCCTATTCAACATTGACGCAGCATCTCGACAATTTCTATAGTATGGTACATGGCATATTGTGGGTTCCCTACCTTATGTGCAATCATGGAGAGATGATTTTAACCTAGAGGATCATGGTCAAGCCAACTACCCATTATGGCTCAATTTTCTTGTGCTTCCTACCAATTTGAGGCCTTTTGTAGATTTGTTTTCTAACTAGTTTAGCAAGGTTTTGATCCCAGATGGAAAATGCAACTCTTTCCGACCTAACCCAAGAGTCTGTGTGGAGGTTGATTTGAAGAAAAAAAAATTGTCATTTATTTCCATGATGACTATGGATGGATTTTTCTAGAATAAATTTTGTTATGTGAGTTTTCCAAATGCCTTCTTTGCTTTCTAAGTGCAAGATACTTTCATCTGTGATTTTCCCCATTAGAATCCTCCTCCAAGAGATCCCTTACATTCAGGTGATGTAGTTGCTTTAGTGTCAATGGCCTCGACTAGTTACACAGATTCCTTAGTTGGCTCAACCTAGGTTTATAAGTAGGACACCTCTAATGGCCCTGTAGTAGGGCATATCCCTATATCAAGGCCTGTATCTAGAAGTAGGGAAGGGGGAGTAGTGGTTCAAGAGACTTTTAAAAGAATTAGAGGTCTAATACAACAATCAAATCCCAACAAATTTGGATTTCCTCTGGTTCCTCTAGTCAATCCTACCATGACCCTTCCTCAACTATAATACTTCCATTCAGATGATACATAGTGAAATACAATTTATGGACAAAGTATTTACTCACTATTTTTTCTTTGTAATACAAACTAAAATAATTATGCAATTGAATAACTAATTTAATTGTTTAAATGCCATGAAGTAGCACATTTGGTAAGTTTTGGGTTTTAGTCTCCATCCACCTTTTTTCATATCCCATGGAAAGTTACATTGATGCTAAACTTGTACATATGAGGTCCACAACAAAATGTGTTAATTAACTAATTTATCTCATAATTAAATATGACCAAAACCCTAAAATACTTATTATATCAAATAAATCTCTGAAATCACTAATGAAAATTGGAGCACATATATAAACTTTTAACAATGTTAAATCTCTAAAATCACTAATGACAATTGGAGCATATATATATAAACTTAAACTTTTAACAACGTGGTAAATTTGAACCTTGAAACATTTAAAGAAAAAAATTATTGAAAAGGATGGATAAAATTAACCAATGATATAAAAACAATTTAAGTCAATGATATGTTTAAGAACATAATAAGAATAAACTATAGCAAATGCTTAAATGGTTGATTTATTGCACTTTCATATCTGGTCTGGGTTCAAAGGCAAAAATACTGGGACCATCATAATTCATATCTGCACCTCTTGGAAGTGTAGGAAGTGTAAATGTAGGAAGCAATCTCCACGTATATTCACTTAAATTATAAACAACCACAGCATTAGCAAAACCAAATGTAATACACACAAAGTCCCTGGTTCCTTCAAAATAAAATGATAACGATCCTGAAGGAAATCGTTCCTCGATCGTTAAATCTTCCAAAATAGAGGCCGGTATTCTTGCAATCGCTCTGAACTCTGAGGAGTTTGAACCCAAACTGGGCTTCTGAATCTCTGATATAATGATATCCACGTTCGTGTAATCATCCAAGTCGGATATGCATGTAGCCAGAAGCACTCGAGACCCACATCTGAACAGACGATCATACCTGGCAACATCCTCCAACAGAAACGGCAACGGCATGAAAATGGATGTCCCGTTTTGGACGTTGAAAGCTACGATGCCTTCACTGGAAGAATTTAATTCCGTACCGTTAAAGTACAATAAATCCTCGGAAAAAACCATTCTCAACTATTTCGACGCCATGAGTATTTTCAAATTCTGTGGCATAATATGAGTATTTAAATTTTAATAATACACTAAATAATATGTTTTCTCCTGCCAGCATAGTAAGTCAAATTTAGTGCTTCATCCATTCTAATCCATCTCGGTATCATATTCTAACAAGAATTCAGATATCAATGGATGAAATCAGATACAGTAGATGAAAACACATGACAAGGTCTTGAAAGGTCAATGCAATTGGGTGAAAATTACGAAGATATGAAATTGGGGTTATGGTGCAATAGGCTTGGGAAGAATGAAATTCTATGGGATTATGGGATCATAAATTAGGTTTGGAAAGATGGTCAATAGGCTTGGGAAGAATGAAATTCTATGGGGTTATGGGATTAGAAATTAGGTTTGGAAAGATATGGTAAATCTAGTAAGATCATGGTCTTATTTGAGCTCTGTGTTGGAAACTCATGGATAATCTCATATCTATGGTTTTACTTGAGCTCTGTGTTGGAAACTCATGGATAATCTCATATCTACCACTAGAGGAGGGATCATCTCATATCAACAACCAAGGGATAATATCATATATAGAGGCTTTATAGGTTACTAAACAATACCTTATTGAAATTCTTGTATCTATATTTATATAGATAGTCCTTTGGCATTAACATTTTATCTATAAATAACTATTCTACAATTGACATTATAATAGATGATAGATAAGGTTATTCCTTTTAGAAACTTATCTTAATTAGTTCAATTTATAAACATCTTACTTTACTAGCCTACTTAGTCTCATATCTTTTTCATAATCTTATTGTTAAATCCTCTTCAAAAGAATGAAGATCCCCCTTCTTGAACGGTTCAGAAATAATGTATCAATTCAAGTGCATGTAAAACCCCCTTACAATAACTCTTACAAGAGCTATTTTCACTAGTTCTTTAATAAAATAAAATAAAAGTAGTCCACTGCAACCCAGCAAGATGGTTCTTCCTTGTCTTAATCTTGGACACGAAAACTTACCAACCTCCTTTTGAATGCATTTCTTCCCTTCTTTATTTCTCTATAATTATGCTTAATTGTATTCCTTTTGTGTCTACTTACTAAAATGAGACTATGTCCTCTCATTGGTTAGGTTTCTAAAGACTTTCTCTATAAAATGAATACAGAGGAAGAAACTACATATCATATTATTTATAAAAAAAAAAATTATAATCAACTATGAGATCATCATATATTGATGATGTTAAAGTAAAATTAGCTATATAATGTAATAATGATATTGTATTTCCCTTCTCCTAGGTCTTATGTATCTATGACAATTTCACTTTTTTGTATCCACCAAACAAAGTGTTTATATGTCCTTGTTGGTGTCGAATTTTACCTTCTTTATATCCACCAAACAAAGTGTTTATTGGTGTCGAGTTCTGTGCAGCCAAGCTAGCTATTACAATGACCTTTAGCTCGACAATTTGTATATTAAGGTAGGAGAATGATTAACAATACTATCATTTCCTCCTCAACTTAAAATTTTATACGCTAGAGATTATTGTATTGGAATCTTGACATTGGTTTTGCCTTGCATGAAGGAAAGAAAAGGATTCTAAGATATATACGTAATATGCCCCTCACTCAAGTGTTAATCATTGGTTCTGATGAGTACATGTGATTTGTTTTCTGAGCCTTGTTCCATCCATATAAGTGCATTGGGTACTTATAAAGGAAAGGTCTTTCTAGGAGTATAGGGATAGGGTATCTCATTCCAAGCTATAAATTATTTATTTAGTTTGTTTATGATTTTTTATTATATCTATAATATGAAATAAATGAAAAGGAAAAATATCCTCACTTGCCTACTCATTTGGATGGGAGGAACAATCTTTAGTGGCATATGTCCAGATCACATTATTGAAATGGATAATCCATTGTGACAGCTTGTAATGGGAGTGTTGGTCTCCTTTCTCTTCCTGTTGACTTTTAGCATACCTCGCATTTTTTGGCATAGACATGTGCATCCTTGAACATGGTAGGCCAATAATATCCTTCTTTAAGGTTTTTTTTTGCAATTATATCTCCTCTAAAATTTCTTCCAACAAGACCATCATGCATCGACCTTCTCCAGGCACCGAAGTAGTACATCATCATGGCTCCTTCTAAAAAGAATTCCTTCGACCAATTGATATTTGGCATAGTTTATCCCAAGAGCCTTATGTTTTCTTAGTTCTAGATAATGAGGAGAATGTCCATGTATCGGATAATATTTCATTTCATAGTTCCAAGAGTCTAAGGTAACATGGACATAAAATATTTTTTCTCCAACCATAGTCCCTTCTTCATATAATTATTCTTCATTGTTGGAAGACCCTTTTGAATTCATAGCAAGATTGCACAACCCTTGTCCCTTTTCAATCTTCGCAGACTTCATTTATAAATCGTATTCTTGCAAGGCTATCACCCAGTTGGCCCTTTTCTCCCCTAGGTCATTTTGTACAAGCAATTTTTTTTACCGCAGGGTAAGGCACTATTACCTTAGTTCTGTATTTTAACAGGCAAGGTCTCAAGTGTTTTATTGCCTTGAATACATCATGTAATACCCTCATTATGAGTCCCCACATTAATAATGTATTTTGATTATTTATGAAGGGTTATAGTGCCTAAAGAATTAAAAGAGGCTAGACTGCCTAGGAAATGTAATATTTTGATATATATTAATAAATACATCGTTCGCTGCAAGACGAACAAGGACAAGAGATAGGAGGCTATGATTATACAAGAGAGGAGGCTAAAGGGGCTAAGTCTTTTTAAATTATTTTATTTTACTCACCTTGGAATTGTAGAGAGAAAAAAGTGGTTACATGAGCTTCTTGGGGGGAAGGCCATGCGGTTATTAATTTCATGTAATTATATAACCACCTCTTATGGGTTGTTTGGGGGATCTTCTTCATTCACTCTTTCACTCTATCATTTTGGTTCAATTATTCATTCATTATTCCACATTCATTCTTGTTCTTGGTTGGGACATGGGGGCGAATTGTTGAGGAAATAATCCATTGTGTTGCTCGTTGTAGTAATTATTAGTGTATTCTAGCCATGAAATGGTTCTTGTATGCATGATATGAACTGGCATTTGCTAAACCATTTTCACAGTTGCGAATCATGAGAGTTTTATCATGGATATTCTTGATGAAATGCACTCGAGCCCTCGAAAGAAGTGGATAGCTTGAGGGACTATGTGGCAGTGAAGGGGGTTCATTGTCTTTGGGAGGTGTAGGCTGGAGAGAAGAGAGTTGGTGTACTTTGGATTGTTGTGTGTTGAGAAACTTGTTAGAGCTTGAGTACTAACTAGTTCGAAAAATTGAGTGTTGTTGTGGAACCTTTCCTTGTGGATTCATATCACTGGCTTAGGGGCAACCTGTTGTTGAGACTTGGAACAACAATGTCTAAGGTTTGGTGGAACATCCTTGGTCTACAACCAGTTGGTGATTGGTTTTATTAAAGATAAGTGCCCTCTGTCATGGTTTCATTTGCTTGTATATTTATTTTCACTGTGTATTAATTATTATCTCCAAGATATGTATTTATAATGTGTTTGCTTGTTGGTTATTGGTGCACATGGCATATTGCTCATTTATTTTATTTTGTAGCATGAATATTGGTTATTGCATGTGCATTATTACATTTCTTTCATGCTTCTTTATTAATTAATTGTTATCAGAATTCAAAATTAGTTCTTGAAGTGTGATTTGAAGTAGCATGGCAAGCCCATTGGTGGTTGGGTAAATTACAGAGTGGTATTAGAGCTCTAGTTTCGACATTGAGCCTACATGGGCTGGATAACAGAGTGTTGAAGATAAAAAAAAATTGCATAAATTTAATTTACAGAAGCTTCAATGATGGCCGACGAAAGAAATTGTGAAATTGGACATATTTAGAAATCGAAAAATGAGAAATTTTCGAAAATTAAAAAAAAATGGGTATTTTTCCATACAGTGATGTCAGCATGATGTGGATGCCACATGTCAGCTGATTTGGTAGAATAGTGATGTGTAATTCAACGAAAGCCAATGTAGCAGGGGGTAGGTGATGTGGAGTCGCAGTGACATGGCATCTGCCTGTCCTATGGAACCTTAACTCCATACCTACGATGAGATCTCAAAATTTGACTAAGTATCAAGACATCGCGAAGCGTAGTGAATGATATAAATTTCTCTAAGTATGAGGAATCGATCAGGAAAACGGGGTTGCGGATATAGAAAAGTGAATCAAGAAAATGACCTAGACCCACGGTGAAAATTTTCTAAGTATGGGTGCAAAATAAGTACAGTGGAACACAAAGGTGTATTTTGGAGGCCAATAATAAATGAATAAGGGAAGTTGAATTTCCTGACCGGCTGTACCTTGACCCTTAACTATTAATGAATTGTAAATATTAGGCATATTACCTCGAGGAAAAGAGACATCCAGTATTGGGCCAATGATTTGAGCTATACGTCCCACATTTTTTTCTACAAGTGCGAAAACCCCAAGAACAAGAGGATTGGTTCTCATACAAAAAA
>SNQJ01S0078034.1:22301-52546 GCA_010110895.2 Picea sitchensis
ACTAGAAACCCCGAATCCCGATATTGAACCAAGGATTGGCATTTCGCTAATGCAGGTTTCTGGGGATTTCTCATTTGTGGGAGACTAACCCCGAAATTTTTTAAATTACGATAGTGGGTGTGTTACACTAGTTGATCTTTTTTGTTGGCCTCCATTGAACTATACATCATTGTTTTCTATTATAGGACTAAGATAGGAGCTCAAGGTAAGAATAATCCATGACTAGTGTGTCTACATGCATCTACGTGAGGTTTTTTTGGATTCTATTGTGGTTTAGGCCATAAATATATGGTCATTTGTGTTGTGTGGTTATGGTCAGCCACAATAGACACAAATCAAAGGATCGATCTACCTCCAAAGTACGCTCTACTACTCATTCTGATGGGTATTAGTATGCTAGACGCAATCAATCAAGGGAACATTCTCCCTTGGATTATGTCATGCTTGATTGTCACGATCTTGAAGGAACTCACAACATTCGTGTGCCTCTTTAAGAAAAATTTTCTATGAATTTAGTTCCACAAGTTGGTAATGTAGCATAATGGTTGTCACTACCTCATCCCAACCCACTAGGCTTAACTTCTACTCAATATGATCCAATTGAAAGTGTAGGTAATAACCTAGAAGCATAGAGGATGGAGGAGAACTTTATCTCCCAAAATGATCATTTTTTCTTGGTTACGATTTCTTCAAATTTGTAGCCAACGATTCAAGTTATTGATACTCAATAGGACTCCATTAGAATTTACCAAAAGCGATTGATTAAACTTAGTGAGGTGCATTCTCTTACTCAACCTACTTCTTCATCCCCATTATCTGAAAAGATTGAGATCCCTGCCACTCATACCAATGTGGATCTCGATTTAGGGGATTTCAATTTTTTTTAGCCAATAACAAGGAGTATGTAAAGGGATGCTATAATTTAGAGCATTGTGGGGTGATATTGTATTTCCTTCATAGCATGTCAAATGAGGTGGCATTCAACAAATGTTGTTTTTTGAACTAGGAGGCAAATGAAATTTATTTGAATTCATACTAGGGTTTGGAGTGTAAATATGTTTGTCTCATGTTCAACATTGGCCCTTATCCTGTAATTTCTATAGTAAATGATTTTACATGGCATATTGTGGGTTCCCTAACTTATGTGCAATCATGGAGAGATGATTTTAACCTAGAGGATCATGGTCAAGCCAACTACCCATTGTGGCTCGAGTTTCCTTCTCTTCTTTTCAATTTGGGGCCTTTTGGAGATTTGTTTGCTAATTGGTATAGCAAGGTTTTGATCTGAGAGGGAAAACATAACTCTTTCTGACCTAACCTAAGATTTTGTGTGGAGGTTGATTTGAAGAAAAAAAAATTGTCATTTATTTCCATGATGGCTATGGATGAATTTTTCTAGAATAAATTTTGTTATGTGAGTTTTCCAAATGCATTCTTTGCTTTCCAAGTTCAAGATACTCTCATCTGTGATTTTCCCCATTAGAATCCCCCTCCAAGAGATCCCTTACATTCAGGTGATGTAGTTTCTTTAGTGTCAATGGCCTCGACTAGTCGCACAGATTCCTTAGTTGGCTCAACCTAGGTGTATAAGGAGGACACCTCTAAGGGTCCTGTAGTAGGGCATATCCCTATATCAAGGCCTGTATCTAGAAGTAGGGAAGGGGGAGTAGTGGTTCAAGAAACTTTTAAAAGAATTAGAGGTCTAATACAACAATCAAATCCCAACAAATTTGGATTTTCTCTGGTTCCTCTAGTCAAGACCATGACCCTTCCTCAACTATAATACTTCCATTCAGATGGTACATAGTGAAATACAATTTATGAACAAAGTATTTACTCACTATTTTTTTCTTTGTAATACCAACTAAAAAAAACTATGCTGGTGGATAACTGGTTTGTTGTTTAAGTGCCATGAGAGCAACAAATGTGATGGTTTGGTTTTGGTCTCCATCCACTTGGCACTTTGGAAATGTCATGGAAAGTTACATTGATGCTAAACTTGTACATATGAGATTCACAACAAAATGTGTTAATTTAACTAATTTATCTCATAATTAAATATGACCAAAACCCTAAAATACTTATTATATCAAATAAATCTCTAAAATCACTAATGACAATTGGAGCACATATATATAAACTTTTAACGATGTTAAATCTCTGAAATCACTAATGACAATTGGAGCATATATATATAAGGAAAGCAGAAGCTTTTAACAACATTGGTAAATTTGAACAGAGCATTTAAGTAGAAAATTTTATAGAAAGGATGGATAAAAGAGTACCCAATGATATAAAAAACAATTTAAGTCAATGATATGTTTAAGAACATAATAAGAATAAACTATAGCAAATGCTTACTATACTATAAAGAAGAAAATGGTTGATTTATTCCACTTTCATATCTGGAAAATGGTTGATTTATTCCACTTTCATATCTGGTCTGGGTTCAAAGGCAAAAATATTGGGACCATCATAATTCATATCATCTAGGTGGAAGTGTAAATGTAGGAAGCCATCTCCAATTATTTTCACTTAAATTATAAAGAAGCACAGTATTAGCAAAAGCAAATGTAATACACACAAAGTCCCTGGTTCCTTCAAAATAAAATGATAACGATCCTGAAAAAAATCGTTCCTCGATCGTTAAATCTTCCAAAATAGAGTACGGTATTCTTGCAATCTCTCTGAACTGTGAGGAGTTTGAACCCAAACTGGGCTTCTGAATCTCTGATATAATGATATCCACTTCCGTGTAATCATCCAACTCGGATATGCATGTAGCCAGAAACACTCGAGACCCACATCTGAACAGACGATCATACCTGGCAACATCCTCCAACAGAAACGGCAACGGCATGAAAATGGATGTCCCGTTTTGGACGTTGAAAGCTACGATGCCTTCACTGGAAGAATTTAATTCCGTACCGTTATAGTACAATAAATCCTCGGAAAAAACCATTCTCAACCATTTCGACGCCATCAGTATTTTCAAATTCTGTGGCAGGCGCCCCGCTGTACTCCACGACTTCAAACACGAATCATAGATTTCTACTCTATCTTCGTTCCAGGCCTCTGCCACCGATATGACTTTATATGTCTCTCCATTGTGGCCCTGGCCCTCAGCTGCCACGAGGGTCATGTAAACTCTACCACTAATATCCTCGATTATGGGAAGTTCGGGAAGTTCCAACGACGTCCCTGTAAGAGGATTGGAGACAATATGCATGATTTCACCACCGCGAGGTTTCCGAGGAGGCCCGACGGACGCAAAGAAAAGGCCTGCGGCCGATTCGTGGTTCCATGAACCGAAGAAACTGTGGTTTTGCTTTAAGAAGGCGAGGGAGAATCTTTTCCAGGTGTTTATGAAGAAGCAATAAATATACAAACTCAACGATAACTGTTCATGGCACAGAAGCAGCCATGGGTTCTTGTTGGGAGGTGCTGCAACCCAATAATTAGTTATGAATTTTGTGGATGAAAAGAGTGCATTCCATTCTTTACACACGCAGCGATATCTAGATAAGCTTTCTGCTGGCAACCATGCCAACGCGTTCTGCTTGATAACGTTCGGCAATTGAGACCACCACGTTGAGCACTACATTTTTAATCACCAATAAATTTTGACTTTTAAATAACTTCACTGTCTGGAACCAGTGACTGAAAGCTAAACTCTGCTCAAGAGGTCTGCAAACAGAGAGAGGGGATGTGAGATGTTATAACAATTTATAGTTTATGGTTGATCTCATTTATATACATAATCGTAGTGCACGCCTTCGAAAATAAGTGACCTTTCATTGTTGAAAATATCTTTTTATTATTTACTAACATGTTGATGTTGATTATAAATATAATATATAAGTTTGTCAATCCAGTTTTTTGGGTGGTTGTAGATGTTTGGAGATTCTACATGAAATTCATCTTAAATTTGGATTTATTTGGGTTGAATTTATTTGGGTTAGGTTGGTTCTTGGTTTTACAAACGGTTGGTGATTGATTTTTATTAAGATAGAAGTGCTTTCTATCGTAGTTTTTTTCTTTACTTGTATTTATTTTCACTGTGTATTGGTGTGTATCTCTGAGATGTGGTATAATGTGTTTGCTTGTTGGCTATTAATGCACATGTCATATTGCTCATTTATTTTATTTTGTAGCATGAATATTTATCTATACATGTACGTGTTATTACATTATTTCATACTTTATTAATTAGTTAATTATTAAATATTCATAATTAGTTCTTAAGTGTGATTTGAAGTAACATGGTCAGTCCTTTGGTGGTTGGGTAAATTAAAGAGTGGTATCAAAGCTCTAGTTTCGATCCTGAGCCTAAATGGGCCGGATAACAGAGTGTTGAAGATGAAAAAATTACAGAAATTTAATTTACAAGAAGCTTCGTGGCTGAGGAAAGAAATTGTGAAATTGGACGTATAAATCGGAAAATGAGAAATCTTCGAAAATTTTAAAAAATTGGGTATTTTTCCAAGATGATGAGAGCATGATGTGGAGGCCACACTTCAATTGATGTGGTAGAATAGTAACGTGTAATTTGGCAACAACATATGTAGCAGGGGCAGGTGATGTGGAGTCGCGGTGACAGGGCGCATGCCTCTCCTATGGATCCTTGACTCCATACCTACGATGAGATCTCAAGGGTGACTAAAGTATGAAGACATCGCAAAAGCATGGTGAATGATATTAATTTGTCTAAGTATGAGGAATCAGGTGATGTGGAGTGGCGGTGACAGGGCGCATGCCTCTCCTATGGAACCTTGACTCCATACCTACGATGAGATCTCAAAATTTGACTAAGTATCAAGACATTGTGAAGCGTAGTGAATGATGTAAATTTGTCTAAGTATGAGGAATCGATTAGGCAAACGGGGTTGCGGATAAAGAAAAGTGAATCAGGAAAATGACCTAGACCCGCGGTGAAAATTTTCTAAGTATGGATGCAAAATAAGTGCAGTGAAACACAAAGGTGTATTTTGGAGGCCAATAATAAATGAATAAGGGAAGTTATACTAATTTAAGAATAAATAGGGTATTAACTTAAAAGAGATGAAAATAATAATATGTTATGTAAAAAGTGAGAATAAGTGTAAATCTATATTTTTGGATTTAAACATTGATTTATATGAGTGAGAATAAGTATAAATAAATATTTTGGATTTAAATATTGATCAACATTGAATACTCTTTTAATTTGAAAAGTGATTAGTTTAAGTTTTCATGAATGGTTTTGCCCAATCTAGATGTTATAGATTAAACAATAAAGTAAAGTTAATAAGTGAATTGACATAAGGGAAGAATGTATGGTGCCACCAGATGCCCCTATGGTTAGGGTTTTCCTTAGCCGCCACTCTACATCATTGAATCCTCCATTGGGAGAGCCATATCTTGTAGACACAATCCAACAAGTGAAGTCGTCACGATTATTAGGTTCAAAGGTGTTTGGAGACTAGTTGAGCTTTGTTGTTGTTCTCCATTGAACTATGCGTTATTGTTGTCTATTATAGGACTAAGATGGGAGTTGAAGGTAAGAATAGTCCATGACTATTGTGTCTACAAGCATCCGCGTGAGGTTTTCTAGGATTCTATTGTGGTTTAGGCCATAAATATGTGCTCATTTTTGTTACGTGGTTATGGCCAGACATAATAGACTCAAATCAAAGGGTCGATCTACCTCCAAAGTATGCTTTACTACTCATGGGTATGAGTATGCTAGACACACTCAATCAAGGGACCGTTCTCCCTTGGAGTACGTCATGCTTGATTGTCATGATCTTGAAGGATATCACAACATTTGTGTTCTTCTTTAAGAAAAAATTGCTACGAATTTGATTCAACAAGTTGGTAATGTAGCGTAATGGTTGTCACTACCTCATCCAAACCCATCAGGCTTAACTTCTACTCAATATGATCCAATTGAAAGTGTAGTTAATAACCTAGATGCATAGAAGATGGAGGAGGAATTTATCTTCCAAAATGATTATTTTTTCTTGGTTACGATTTCTTCAATTTTGTAGCCAACGATTCAAGTTATTGATACCCGACAAGACTCCATTAGAATTGACAAGAAGTGGTTGATTAAAATTAGTGACATGCATTCTCTTACTCAACATGCTTCTTCATCCCTAGTATCTGAAAATATTGAGATACCTACCACTCATACCAATGTGGATCTCGATGAAAAGGATTTCAATTTTTTTTACCGAGTAACAAGGAGTATGTAGAGGGATGCTATAATTTAGAGCATTGTGGGGTGATATTGTATTTCCTTCGTCGCATGTTGAATGATGACATTCAATAAATGGTGTTTTTTGAACTAGGAGGAAAATGAAATTTATTTGAATTCATACTAGGGTTTGGGGTATAAGTATGTTTGTCTCCTATTCAACATTAAGGCAACATCTCGACAATTTCTACAATATGGTACATGGAATATTGTGGGTTCCCTAGCTTATGTGCAATCATGGAGACATTATTTTAACCAAAAGGATCATAAATCATTAAGGCCTTCACAAATTTCTAGTGCATGGTGACCTTCATCAAATTTCAATTAGGGGTTACTCCACAAACCAAGATGTCAACTTGCTAGAAATTATTAATCAAAGTTTGAATTTAAGATATTCACAATACTTTCAAAAAGGGAAGAAAATTTAAATAATCTTTTTTGTTGGGACTTAAAAGCCAACCAATTGAATCTTAATTCGTATTAGTACATGATCCAATTAAATTGAAGACACTATTTGAAAACAATTTTTGTTTAGAAAAACATGTTTCAAATATTCATGGGAGTCTAAAAGGAAAAGGCAATGCCTCCCAAGACATTGAACACGGAAATATAAGAAATTGAAGAACTTTTAATACCATAATCCATATATATGAGTGTGCTTTATGAGCATAGGCTCCCCAAGAAATTTTAGAATCATTTAGCAATCCAATCACAAAAAAAAGTTGTGGGAAGAGGTTGTCCAAGAAATTGTAGAATCTTTAAACAATCCAATCACAACAAAAATAATATATTTTTAACAATGGAAAATATTATGGTTACATAATTTCTTTGAAAAAGAAGAAAGAAATCCATTTATTGATCTTAGGAAATTCAACATTTAGCAAAAAATTATGTTAAGAGAAAATGAAATTAGTTGATTCTTTTTGAAGGGGCATGGGCTTATTTCTTACATCTAAGAGTTAATCTTACCTTTACCCTACTCCAGTTCATTTTTCATATATCTCTCCTAGCTGAAAGAAATCCATTTATTGATCTTAGGAAATTCAACATTTAACCCCAAAGGTGTGTTGGAAGTGGAATTAGTTGATTCTTTTTGGGGGCATGGGCTTTGGCTCTCTTACATCCTTAAGGGTTACTCTTACCTTTACCCTACTCCAGTTCATTTTTCATATATCTTTCCTAGCTTTAAGTTGTAGTTGGATACAAGATTCAACCTCCTATCTATTTACCCGAAGGAGCAGGAAAACCCTTTAACCTTAGCAAGAAATACTTACCAGAATACTTTTCTACTACTATTACTTTACCTGCGGGACCAAGACAATTTGGTTTGTGCCGAGTAGGTCTTTTCGTTATCTGGAGAGTTCTAATACTAGCCTATATCCCCCGCTGTTCTAATCCCTGGTGGAGTGGTTTAAATCCATCACTCAACTACTACCTACTATAATAAGATACTTATTATATCAAATAGTTAATTTAATCTCTGAAATCACTAATGATAATTGAAGCACATATATATAAACTTTTTACAACCTAGTAAACTTGAACCTTCAAGAAAATGGTTGATTTATTCAACTTTCATATCTGGTCTGGGTTCAAAGGTAAAAATACTGGGACCAGAATAATTCATATTTTCATTTATTGGAAGTGTAAATGTAGGAAGCCATCTCCAATTATTTTCACTTAAATTATAAAGAAGCACAGTATTAGCAAAAGCAAATGTAATACACACAAAGTCCCTGGTTCCTTCAAAACAAAATGATAACGTTCCTGAACTTTCATATCTGGTCTGGGTTCAAAGGTAAAAATACTGGGACCAGAATAATTCATATTTTCATTTATTGGAAGTGTAAATGTAGGAAGCCATCTCCAATTATTTTCACTTAAATTATAAAGAAGCACAGTATTAGCAAAAGCAAATGTAATACACACAAAGTCCCTGGTTCCTTCAAAACAAAATGATAACGTTCCTGAATGAAATCGTTCCTCGATCTTTAAATCTTCCAAAAGAGAGGGAGGTATGCGTGCAATCTCTCTGAACTCTGAGGAGTTTGAACCTAAAACGGGCTTATGAATCTCGGATATAATGATATCCATAACCATGTCATCATCCAAACCGTATATGCATGTAGCCAGAAGCACTCTGGAGCCACAGCTGAACACACTATCATACCTGTCAACAGCCCCCAACAGAACCGGCAACGGCATGAAAATGGATGTTCCGTTTTGGATGTTGAAAGCTACGACGCCTTCCCTGGAAGAATTTAATTCCGTACCGTTACAGTACAATAAATCCTCGGAAAAAACCATTCTCATCGAATTCGGCGTCATGAGTACATTCAAATTCTGTGGCAGGCGTCCCGCTGTACTCCACGACTTCAAACGCGAATCATAGATTTCTACTCTCTCTTCGTTCTCCACCTCTGCCACCGATATGACTTTATATGTCTCTCCATTGTGGCCCTCAGCTGCCACGAGGGTCATGGCAATTCTACCAGTGATCTCGTCAATTCTGGGAAGTTCGGGAAGTTCTAACGACGTCCCCGTAAGAGGATTGGAGACAATATGGATTACAGCACTGTGAAGTTCCCGAGGAGGCGAGACGCACGCCAAGAAAAGGCCTGCGGCCGATTCGTGGTTCCAAGTACCGTAGAATTTGTGTTTTTGCCTTAAGAAGGAGAGGGAGAATCTTTTCCAGGTGTTTGTGAAGAAGCAGTAAGCCGTACATAAACTCAATGATAAATGTTCATGGCACAGAAGCAGCCATGGGTTCCTGTTGGGAGGTGCCGCAACCCAATCCTTAGTTATGAATTTTGTGGATGAAAAGAGTGCATTCCATTCTTTAGACACGCTGCGATATCTACATAAGCTTTCTGCTGGCAACCATGCCAACGCGTTCTCCTTGAGATCGTCCGGCAATTCAGACCACCACGTTGAGCACTCCATTGAGGAAATTTTGAGTTTTATATAGCTTCACTGTCTGGAACCAATGAGTTAAAGCTAAACTCTGCTCAAGAGGTCTGCAAACAGAGAGAGAGAGGATGGCAGATGATATAACAGTTTATGGTTTGATGTTATTTATATACACAATCGGCGTGCACGTCTTCATTATGAAAATAGGTGACCTTTCGTTGTTGTAAATATGTATTTATTATTTACAACTTCGCTGGGAACAAATCGAAGTTGAGACAAATTTGGTAAAAACTCTCGTGGTTGGAATCTAAGGGAAACTTCGTTACATTTAGTTGGGTTTAAATTTTAAATTTGATTAAAAAAATTCATGTTGAATGGAAATGTTGATTATAAAGATAATGTCACTGAATTTGTCCATCAATTTTAGGTGGTTCATGGAAATGCTTGGAAATTCATATATCAATTTGTTATTAAATTAGGTCAACTTCATATTGAGCAGAGCAGTGAAGGAATTCCATATCAATTTCTGATCAGATTATAAAAAACTTCTTTGGAAGCAATTAGTACAATTAAAAGTAATGGAGAATACTCATGAGTTAGATTGGTTTTGACTGATAAGCTATTACAATATAACCTAATAAGCTATTACAATATAACCTACCTGTATATAAGAAAGTATAAAATATTATAATAGTGTAGGCTATTCATTCTACAAAATGGATCCTGATGAGACGTTTTAGACACTGGATCCATCCCATAGAAAGAATGGTTAGTCATTAATGCAACTCCCCGTCAGCAGCAACAGGGTTGGAATTTCAAATCCCAACGAACTGTTAATGCACTTTTTGATAAATTTCACTAAAAATGTTAGGGTTTGTCAAAATAGATTAACATATTTGACTGACAATCACCCCATGATGAACAATTTACCCATCAAATTCCAACCCTAATCAGCAAGGCCGGGCCCACAACGCCTCTTTGCAACGCACCGTTCTGCCCATCCCATCATGCCAAACCGCTGCAGTTGGACGTCCCCTCGGGCATTCAATGCAGGGTGGCGGATGAACGTCTACTGCAAAACTCCTCCCGCGCTCCTCCTCCCCTGTTTTTTCATTGCTCTGGAACTGCTCGACTGTGCCTGCTCCCACACTGCAGAAACTGAACAATTCACCATCCTGGACGTGCTCCTGAATCCGGGACCTGCTCCTGCCTGGTGAGCTGCTCAACCATTGAATATCGTAATCTATATGAACAAATCCCTGTGTCAATTCAAAGCCACAATATCGTAGGAAATATTGAATATCAATATTTGTTAGTCCATAGGAATATTGCCTAGGAATATCGGGCTTAGTAGTTCAAACACCCGATCTTCAGATACTCGGCCTTCTGTGACTGTTCTGTATTCTAATTTTTCCTGTTAATGAATTCTTCTGGTGTTAAGACCATTATGTATTACCTTTGTATGTTTAACGAAATTTATCTTCGGTGGAACAACATAAATCAAGTCTTCGTGAATGACCAGCAAATAAACACAAACAATGTACATAGAGGGGCTAGGCATGACTTTTATAAATGTGAATGGAATAACTCTGTCCCACGCTACATTGTTTAATAGTCAGCTACAGAACACGTTTAGCATTGATGTATTGGGTTTGATGATTTCTGTAGTGGTTATTACTTGGGCAACTATCTGTGGTGTATAATAGTGCCCTGCGACATGGAAGTCATATCATTGATTTGAGTTAATGGGAGAAGAGTCTTCCCACAAAGCATTGCCTTGAGCCCATTGTCATGTTGGCCTGAAACTTGTTCATCAACCTTTTGTTAGTAATCAATTTCCTTAGAGATGTTGTTTCTTTGTAATTATAAAAAATGCAATACACAACATAAATCAAGTTTTCATGAATGACTAGCGAATAAACACAAACAATGTACACAAAGGAGCTAGGCGTGCCTTTTATAAATGCGAATGGAATAACTCCAGCCCACACTACATTGTTTAATAGTCAGCTGCATAATACATTTCTCATTGATGTACTAGGTTTAGTGATTTTTGTAGTGGTTATTGCTTGGGCAACGATCTGTGGTGCATAATAGTGCCTACGACATGGAAGTCATATCATTGATTTGAGTGATTGGGAGAAGATCCTTCCCACAAAGAATTGCCTTGAGCCATTGTCATGTTGGCCTGAAACTTGTTCATCAACCTTTTGTTAGTAATTAATTTCCTCATAGATGTTGTTTCTTTGTAATTAAAAAAAATGCAATACCAGTTTTGGTTAGATTTCAGACCCATAGCGGGGTTTCTTCTCACAGGATTTAGATTAGTGGGGAGACATTTTTGTTCACAGTGTTGGTTGTAGCAAATCATACACTGTGAGGTAATGGCCAGCGTTCTAACACTAGTGAATAGAGCATGGTGAAGCACATTTGCAGTCTAATATGGATTGCAGAGGACAGAGTACTTTATTCCACAACAAGAATCTATGTTGATGAGATGGATAGGCCATAGGCCCACCATTTACGAATCATTAAAGGTAGTCCAGATTCCTATAGAAGATATGAGACTCCAACTCATAATGTTTTAAACTGTGAACTAGAGATTTCAAGCTTCTTTTCTATTATGGCCCATTCTTGAAAGCTGCAACATTTTGATATTTGTAGCTTCCATAGGAATAGATCCAAAAGCTTATTAACAAAACATATTCCATATTATGTCTCTAATTCCTTTGATAGGAAGAATAGGTATAACCGACAACATATATGAAATAAGTTGGACTGCATTTTTCAGCCAAGGAAAGACTCTTGGTTGGATATTTAAAGCATGCTGATAGGAATTAACCCACAAAATAGAAAGTTGCAGACTAATTTTACATTGCTCACTAGGAGGATGAATGCATGGAGTGAAAGTTCATCCAATCCCACCATTGCACATTGATTATGTTGTAATGATGTCCTCCTTTACAATTGTAAACAATATGATTTGTATAGTATTTTCACATTTTTTTTAAGAATGTACAAAGAGTGGAACCAATAGTGTTAAATCATAAAACACCCACTAATGCAACACGTTGTGTAATCTACCTCTATGGTAAACAAAGAATTGCATTGCCCTCGAGAACTTTATCACTGCTAATAGTAGCAAGGAATAAACAATATTTGTTGGTCAAAAGTTTTGGTCCATGCAAAATGGTTGTCAAGGAAGCTCTGCATATTTATAGTGTGGTTTTGCCAATCTGATTTGGCAATTACATTAGTCTATACCTTGTTGACGGTAGTTTGTAGATCATATCTTAGTACCCCTCCCCTATCTCAATTACTTTCTTAGCAAATGCATTTAGATGGTTTCCATCCTTTGAATGACTCTTCTTATGCAATATCCCTTTTCCTAGTCTTTTATGTCTTGTCATCCCTTTTAATATAGGTTGGAAAAATTGGTCAATGAGAAACATGATATGCTATCAAATAGCACAACATGAGTTTATGCTTCCTGTCTAAGTACAAAATTGTTTATAATTAACACATGTTATATTTTTTATACCCTTTCCAAGTAGCAACTCATAGCCTATTTTAAGAAACTTGTCTGTAACTTGTCAAATTCAAATTAAATGTGCTTCATGTCTAATCTGTGGTTTACATTTTGGTAAGCAATAAGTATGGCTCACTATACTAGGTTTGTATACTATTAAATACTCCCAAAACAGACAAAAACAATTAAGGAACAATTCAAGCAAAGATGGAATTTGAAGATATATTGCCTGCAAATTGTTGTTATACATGAAATACTATCAGATGTGTTTTCACCCATCAAATGTTAAAAGCAATAGTTGACACAAGAAAATAGAAATCAGAGAAAAGGAGTGCAAGGATCAAGAAAAAATGAAATCAAGAAATATATTACTAGCCAACTTTTTCCTATGTGGAGGTCACAGGTTTTAATCTTTACCCATCAAATGTGAAAAGCAATAGTTGACACAAGAAATTAGAAATCAGAGAAAAGGAGTGCAAGGATCAAGAAAAAATGAAATCAAGAAATATATTACTTGCCAACTTTTTCCTATGTGGAGGTCACAGGTTTTAATCTTCACCCATCAAATGTGAAAAGCAATAGTTGGTTTTAATCTTCACCCATCAAATGTGAAAAGCAATAGTTGACACAAGAAATTAGAAATYARAGAAAAGGAKTGCAAGGATCAAGAAAAAATGAAATCAAGAAATATATTACTTGCCAACCTTTTCCTATGTGRAGRTCATAGGTTTTAATCTAAAGGGGGGTAGGGTATGTACACCTCCATAGACTAAGCAGTCAAATCACTGCGTGAAGGGGGTCCCATGTCCCATAAACAAGGGGGTCTCATACGACCTTAGATTAGATTATTATTATAATAATAATAAAGGTTCCTAAATATCGAACACCTGACTTTCGTGCTAAGAGTAGCAGTCCCTGAACAAGATTCTCAATGACACATAGAGAACTGTGGGCAACCATCAAAATCCAAGCCTGAGAGTCCAAGTTGAGAAAGGAAATAATACAGAAGATTGGAGAAGGAAGGCAGTTGCCAGGAGGCCCACCAACTAAACCCCTAAAAGATTAACCATATGTTGACGGGACAAGCAACTCAAACATATTCATATGTTGACCAGGCAGAAGAAAGAAGACTTTCAACTACTCAACCAAGGTTCAGTCACATGGAACCACTCACATAAAATTATAGCAAAGCAGAATGTGTGTTTTATATAGCAGAGTGTGTGTTTATTGTAATAAATTGAGTTCTTTATAATATTATCATTTCTAACCATAAGAGAAGGCTTAAAATGCAAATCTTCTGAATGGTGTTACATTTTTCCTAATTTGCTTGCACATTATTTGTAGACATTGACACAAAATGGTAAAGAAATGGAAGAATATCATGGACCTCCCGGTGTAAGACCCAAAAGACAAGATTATCTTTTCTAATGAAGATTTGGTCTAGTCTTAAGTAAATGGAAACAAATTGAGAATTGATCGAGTTGCAAGAATCCCTTTACATAGAGTTCTTGACTTTATTAGAGGAGACGAAAATAATCCAATAACTCTGTGCACTTTCATTCGTCGACAAAACAAACCCCCAAGCTCAAGGGCTAGTGTTGCCTTGATATATGAGTTGTAAGTATTTTAAAAGTTTCTTGATTAGTTGTTGGTAACAATAGCACTATATTATTTCTCATATGTATTAACATTTCATAATTTCATATGCAGTTATGTTTTCTCATACAACACACGGGAAAATAGAGGAAAATATACAACACAATCATTTGTGCAAAAGAGGGGCTGTCATTGCCATTTTAGAGTAAAGGTTATGGTTCAAAGCCCTAATATAGCAATTTTGAAATATAACATGTATGAGAATGAAGATGAGAATGGATGGCCCTGTCATGGAAAACATGACACTTCAGGTGAGTCTAGGTCCAAGCATAAGCCAAGGCTTTCAAGGGACATAGTTGTATATGTGGAAAGTTGTTTTTTTTTGAAGTGGCTATTGACACAATGTGTAAAATGCACATAAAGAAATATGTTTACATGGATGTGGTAGATTGAGATAGGGAATTTTTCTTGTGCAAAAAAGATGTTGCGAATATCTACAATCGTTTGATGAAAATGAGCTACCAGTTGAACAAAAAGGATGAAAAGAGTGTGAACCTTTGGTATGAAAAACACAAGGATGGTTTTTTATTTTACTAGAAGCCTAATGGTGGAGATGTCCATTTCATAGCTGAAATCCAAACAAAATGGATGTTAGATACCATGGTTAGGCTATCACATAATAACATAATAGCCATGGATTTAAAATTCAATACAATCAATTGTTTTTTCATCAAATTTGCAAATGAAGAGAAATTTTTGGACTATTTTCAGAAGAATTGGGTTACTAGTGATAAGATTAGTAAGTTCACATATTCATTCTTGTGTTTCCATTTTTGTGTTTCATAAACATGAGTTATCTCTACTAACTTGGTTTTTTATATTTAGGGATGTGGGTCAAAGGATATCGAGATTTTCCCCATGCAAATCAAGAGACAACCATTGTAGTTGATTCATACCATAGTTACTTGAAGACAAACTTTATATCTGATTGAAGAAAAAATGTGCTCGTAGGATCAATTGGTTGTTCTATATCCTCTTGACAAATGTTGAACCTTGTTACTGGTTCAAGGAAATTTTGAAAAAATAAGGGTATTTGAACAACTACAATAAAGAGAAGCAACTTGAATCATCAATAGAAAAGGCTAGAATAATTCCAGAGAGTAATTGCAAACCTCGTGAGATTATATCTCACGCTTACTGGGTTAGAAGTCGAACTAAGCCAAATAAGAAATATCTTTTCACTTGGCATCGTACCAATTTTATAGTTTGTGATTGCCCATGGTCTATTCACGACATTATTTGTAAGCATGCCATAAAGGTGGTTTTATTGTATTCTTCTTTAGGGGATTCAAACCCTTTATTGGACCAAGATGAAACACTCAATTCATTCAATGTGACTCCTAATAAAAGTATAGGGGCGCCAAGCCTTGATCTAGATGCTAACACAACTATTAAGGCTAGAGACAATGTTGATCAAGATGTCGAGGCACTTCAGTTGGCTAGAGAGGAGTTGTTTGGCTACTTAGAGTTGCTTCAAACAGTCCTCCTACCACTTTGAGCAATACTCAACAATTGATTGGTTTGGTAAAAAATAATGTTGGATGATGCCAACAATCTTGACATCATGGATTATGATTTCACTCTTGGGTTGGGCTCTTTGGAGACGTCTTTGAAGAGGAAGAAGAGTTTCCTTAGCCCTAAAAATAAAAACTAATTCTGCATCATAAGTGGAAGATTGGAAACTAATTCTGCATCTGAAATTGAACCATTTCAGTTTCCACACCTCAACAAGCGGGGTCGTCCTCACGCCAACAATGCATCCTCTATTGTCCCAAGTGATTTTTGTAGAGTGGCGAGATCAATATGTTAAGATTAGTATATATATACATCACCATTTTTTTAATGGAGAAATAGGTGGATGTTTGCAGGGGTGCAACAATCCACTATTGTGGCTTCAATCCAAAGGCGTAGAAGGATGCAATGTCATTCTAGATTTCTTACCATTACAGGGACATTTGATGGGGCTCCCAATTTATGTAATCTATGTTTCAAGTCTGTATTATTTTATATTCCAATAAGGATTCTAATGAAGATTACATTGCTATATTACAGATATAGGAGATTCTTTTGGTGATGTTCCTCCCTTGGAACATGATTCGTTAGATGACAACTCTCCAATTGGTGATTTGCCAGGTTTGACATGTGCTATAGTTTCAATTCTTTTACATATCAATTGTTAATGTATTAGAACTTTGTTGACTAAGTATATGTGAGGTATCTGTAGAACGAGGGGATAATCACCATCTTCTTCTATACAAAGCCTCCCACGAGGGTAGAATCATCATCTTGACATGATAGAAACAAATCTAGTTTCCTTGCAAGATATTTCATTAGAAAAGATACTTGACGACAATGGCTGCAAAATCTTCTACTCATATATTGTTGAATCATGTAACAAGTAATGCCAATGATCTGCTTTATACTTCATATCCTTAAGCAAGTGCTTAAATTCTCTATTTCTTGTTCTTTCAACTAATCATTATAATATGAATTTTTCCAGGGATATGCCTATCTATCTATTGGAGTATGTGTTTCTAGCATGGGTAGGCATGCTTCCTATGACAGGGTTATTGCTTGGAAGGTCCTCAATGATGAGGAAAATCCCCATTGCATAACATTCATGTTTATGAATTGGTCCTTTGTTTGACCACTGTTTTTCAGTGTACAAATTATACAAGTTAAATTATTGAACAAAATACATTTCTTCTTTATGGTCAAGCCTTGTGCAACTATCCATTGGGCATTACTTAAGAAAGAAAACATGCTTGGTTACTTTCTAGATGATTGTCAAGTTGTGTACTTTAGTTGTAACACTATTTTGTGTATTGTGAAAGTGCTCATGAAGGGTTGTGAAGCAAAGCTGGGTGCTCCATCATCCATGAAACATATCCCCCAATGCTTATCTAGCACTCCCAAGGCTTAAAAACTCCATTAATTGCTTAAAATGCAAATATGAAAATGCAAATCTGATATTGCTTAAATTGCTTAGATTTGCTTAAAATGAAAATTTGATATAAAAATATGATATAGTCTTAAAAACTCCATAATTCCCCCATGTTTCAGCTTTGCAGGATGCAATCCTTGTTGAATAGTTAATGTTCAAGGGATTTCACAATGCAGTCATACCAATACAAGGAATTTCACAATGCAGTCATACCAGTACAAGGAATTTCACAATGCAACCATACCAATACAATGCAGTCATACCAGTACAAGTGCTTATCATCATAACCAAGCAATATTTTTACCTTAACTAAATGTCAAAGCTCCTTAATCATTTGGTCCAACAATAAGATATAGGCTAGACACTCTCATGGGATAGTTAATGTCTAACGAATAAGAGAAGAGGGAGGGTAGGGGAAGAGGAACCTACCTAACATTGGGGATTCCTGGGTTTTGGTTTGTCTCGGGTTCGAGTTCGATTGCGGCAAATAATAGAAAATAACCGCCTCTCTCGTTTGGCAAGAGGGTAGATTTACGATCTATATAAAAAGAAAAGGACAAAATCATACTTTGATAATAAAAAGATTGCATCAATTACCTCGTGTATTGTCATAAGAAAGTGATTGCATCCCGGCGTATCATAGAGAAACTTAATGAAAAGGCATAGTATGGATATATTATATATGAGATTCTGCAATTCTTCTCTTAGATAACAATAGGTATATCTAAAGATTTATCTAAATATTAAATAGTTAATTAGTAGGTTGTTTTCTATAACTGGGAGTCAAGGCCAAGTGACCAAGCGGAGTATCAAAGCTGCAATGAGTGATTTTTGTTTACTGTTGGCCTTCCTTTTTTATTCTGGTGATGAAGGCGCATAAGTTGAATGGTTACATACATCTCTTTGTTGGACCTGGCTTCTAAGGTCTCTCTTTTTCTTATTTTATTACTTTCTTAGCCTTAACTTAATAGACTAGTTGTAGTCGTCATTGGCTTTCAAGGCTCTAACTCTTCCATGAACCAGTATAGAATCTCTATTTAAGGGTATAATTTCAAAGCAAGCAAGTGAAGAAAATTAAAGAAGAATGTTTTTAAAGAGATAATCAAAAGAGAAACTGATATTGACATTCAAGTATTAGCATTCATGCTTATAGCTGTGAAACTAGCATTTAAATTAACATTGAATAACTGCTCATTGTACTGACACTAACATTGAAACTGAAACTTCAAATCAAGCTAAAGTTGATAAGGATATTATTCTCTTTAGAATGAAGTAGGGATTAGTAAGTAGTCTTATAACTCTTCAATTCATTTTTACAAGAAATAAAGGGATATCTTTTCATTTAACTTAAAGTGATAAATTAGGAGCTCTTCTTTTTCTGATTTGAGGAAGAGAAACCTTATACTGTATTAGTTTTTTTATAGGATACAACAATTTTATACTCTAATTAGTAAAAGACTCTTCCTTAGGTATTAGGTTCTCCTCTAATAAAGCTTTTAGGAACAGTTAGAGTATTAAGGTACGGAAACTAGCATTCTAGCTTATGTTAGTATTGAAACTGAAACTAGCATTTAATTGATACTTACTTTTAGCCTTATTTTACTAACCTTTTCTTAATTGCACTGATGTTAGCATTCAACTACCCATAACTAACTCTTTTATACTGAAAGTAACATTTCAATGTTGTATTGCCATTTTACTGACATTCCATTTCAATTGTTGATTCTTACATTCTAGCTAATAAAGCTTATACTAGGCATTTAAAACTTCTTAAACTGGCATTTAACTGCTACTAACATTGTGCTAACACTGGTACAAGCATTGAACTAACATTGAATTGCTTATATTTAGAAGGGAGAGAGACTTTCTTCTTTTGTCTCTATGGCTGAAATTATGGAGATTTAACAAAATCATTTGATTTAAAGAAGGAGATTTAACAAAATCATTTCATTAATAGCAATTGTCAAACTATAAGGCATTGTACATACTCTATATGCACAATTAACCTAATATTTTGCATAACAAAATCATTTCATTAAAAGAAAGTGTCAAACTGTAAGGAATTGTTATTATGCATTGGTATATGCAAAAGTTAAGTTACTAAAAAAGACATTAAATATACTGCATTGACATTATAAAGTAAAAAAGTTTAAAAGTAAAACAAAATGATTAAGTGTATGTAAAACTAATGAGATTATTAAAAAGGGTTGAAATTATGGAGATTTTAAAAGTGTCAAACTGTAAGACATTGTACATAGTCTATCTTCGTGATAGGATAATAATATAATTGTACATAATATCTATCTTTGTGATAGGATAATAATAAAGTATCTTACGAACAAAAGTATATTTAAACTAACATTGAATAACTGCTCATTGTACTGACACTAACATTGAAACTAAAACTTCAAATCGAGCTAAAGTTGATACAAATATTATTCTCTTTGGAATGAAGTAGGGATTAGTAAGTAGTCTTATAACTCTTCAATTCATTTTTACAAGAAATAAAGGGATATCTCTTCATCTAACTCAAAGGGATTAGTTAGGTGCTCTTCTTTTTCTGATTTGAGGAAGAGAAACCTTATACTGTATTAGTTCTTCGTAGGATACAACAATCTTATACTCTAATTAGTAAAGGACTCTTCATTAGGTATTAAGTTCTCCTCTAATAAATCTTTTAGGAACAGTTGAGTATTAAGGTACAGAAACTTGCATTCTAGCTGATGTTAGTATTGAAACTGAAATTAGCATTTAATTGATACTTACTTTTAGCCTTATTTTACTAACCTCTTCTTAATTGCACTGATGTTAGCATTCAACTGCCCATAACTAACTCTTTTATACTGAAAGTAACATTTCAATGTTGTATTTTCATTTTACTTACATTCTATTTCAATTGTTGATTCTTACATTCTAGCTAATAGAGCTTATACTAAGCTTTTGAAACTTCTTAACCTCGCATTTAACTACTACTAACATTGTACTAACACTGATACAAGCATTGAACTAACATTGAACTGCTTATATTTAGAAGGGAGAGAGGCTTTCTTCTTTTGTCTCTATGGCTGAAATTCTGGAGATTTAACAAAATCATTTGATTTAAAGAAGGAGATTTAACAAAATCATTTCATTAATAGCAATTGTCAAACTGTAAGGCATTGTACATACTCTATATCCACAATCAACCTAATATTCTGCATAACAAAATCATTTCATTAAAAGAAAGTGTCAAACTGTAAGGCATTGTTATCATGCATTGGTATATGCAAAAGTTAAGTTACTAAAAAAGACATTAAATATATTGCATTGACATTATAAAGTAAAAAAGTTTAAAAGTAAAACAAAATGATTAAGTGTATGTAAAACTAATGAGATTATTAAAAAGGGTTGAAATTCTGGAGATTTTAAAAGTGTCAAACTGTAAGACATTGTACATAGTCTATCTTCGTGATAGGATAATAATATAATTGTACATAATATCTATCTTCATGATAGGATAATAATAAAGTATCTTACGAATGACAAGCGTAGCCAGAGACAACCAAAATCTAATGAGCTCGGATAACAAAATACTAGTGAGATAAGATGGTTGTAACAAAAAAAGTAATGAGCTCAGATAACAAAATATAATGAGCTAAGATTGTTTGTTTCTTGGAACAAATTAATTTTTCTACAGTTTCTTAATGTCAGTAACAATATTGTCTATTGTCAATGTGAATATGCCTTTTTGACACAAGCGACACAGATGAAACACTATTGATGAAATACTTTGTATGTATTGCTCAAATGTGGTTTCAGCAATTACTGGACAACAGGCCTCGAGTTGTGGCTTGTGCAGAATACATTCAATGATTCCATCAACTGTCCCAAGAGTGCATTCTAGGTAACGTACATAGCTGGATATTGTTTCCTAGCTACATAATGTGCAATACAGTGAGCTATTTATCAGTGGTTGTTTGCATTTGTTACATATTTCCTGGAATGGGGGAGAGAAAACATTTTTTGGTTTCAATATGCCTTCGACTTGTGTGAGAAAACAAAATGGTTAATATTTTGTAGTTGACTGAAGAACAAGGAAAATTAAAGAATGATCACTGTGGAGAAAAATCCAAAAATAAAAATTTGAATCAAATCAACAAAAGAAAGCAAATACCTGACTTGTTGATTCAGCAAAAGAAAGCAAATATGATTTTGTACAAGGATCATTCAGAATATCAACAAATGTTGTTGAGGAGAAACGTATGACTTGTGATCCTTTCTGACCATTTCTAACAACATTCTTGAATAAGTATAGTGGTGTAACCTTTTCTACCAACTATTGTTGTATCTGCAAATACATGTTTTTGTATACTTCATTCATTTGCAACTGCAATGGGATCAAAGAAAATGTAAAATTGTTGTTAGCAAGATACATAGAAGTAAACAATATGTTTATTTTTCAAAAGTTGTTTAAAACAAAGTGAGGGAAAATTGGATATGCAGATGGAAAATTAACAGGTATTTTTTTGGTTTAAAAAAACTTACTATTTTAGTGTCGTATATTGTTTGTCTGTCCTTGATAATTAGTTCAATGAAAGAATTTATTAATAACCTTGAATTGAGCAAGAATAGAAGGTTCGAGCAGTAGAAATATTCGAAAGAGATGTGGTTATGTTAGGTTATTTTTAGGATTCACTGCCCCAAGGCGGATGGGGACCTGGTTAATGGGGACAGCGACGGGAAATAGAGTATGCAATAAAAAAAATCCACACTGATTCAAACCACACAGTTACTAATCCTGGCAGAGGTGTGTAGAGTTGGGTTTCGTTGGAAACTAACCAACCAACTCGAACCCACTCAAATGATCATTAGGAAAACAAGATGATAATATAAAATAACCCGGGCATTTCCATTAGTAGAGTTCAGTTCCAGTACATATGAGGTGCAAATGATCTCAGTTGAGAAGAGAAATACAGCCTTAACAATACATGAATATTAGTTATGTCCATAACAGAGTCGATTATTCTTAGGAAGCAAAAATTTGAATGTTGCATATGTAAGTGCAAATCCTAATCCTATGGAAGATTTAGTTGAAACAAACCAGACATGAAAAACAACCAAACAACCAAGAAACAAACCAAACATGAAAAACAACCAAGAAAGAATCTGAAGTGCACCTGTCATGAAGCCTCCTATCAGTTCGGTGATAAATTGATATGATTCACAATTTTGCACGAAGAAGAGGAGTTAAGATAACAATTTTGTAGGAAGTCGACGAGCTAAGATAACAATTTTGTAGGAAGTCGACGAGCTAAGATGTAGAAATAGGAACTCAGACATGAAACACGCATGCATGAACTCTCCACCTACCTAAGTTGGTCAGAGGAGCCCAACCACCTGTTATGTCCCTGACAATGTCATTAATGACATGTGAACACCCCCTGCTCCCTGACAATGGATTAATGACATACCGCCACCACCCCCTTGGCTATCATGCCCGATGCAGGCGTAACCCAAGAAAAACCCAAGAAAGCTGTAGTCTAAATCTTATTTCAGTGTCTCGNCTCGAACCCACTCAAATGATCATTAGGAAAACAAGATGATAATATAAAATAACCCGGGCATTTCCATTAGTAGAGTTCAGTTCCAGTACATATGAGGTGCAAATGATCTCAGTTGAGAAGAGAAATACAGCCTTAACAATACATGAATATTAGTTATGTCCATAACAGAGTCGATTATTCTTAGGAAGCAAAAATTTGAATGTTGCATATGTAAGTGCAAATCCTAATCCTATGGAAGATTTAGTTGAAACAAACCAGACATGAAAAACAACCAAACAACCAAGAAACAAACCAAACATGAAAAACAACCAAGAAAGAATCTGAAGTGCACCTGTCATGAAGCCTCCTATCAGTTCGGTGATAAATTGATATGATTCACAATTTTGCACGAAGAAGAGGAGTTAAGATAACAATTTTGTAGGAAGTCGACGAGCTAAGATAACAATTTTGTAGGAAGTCGACGAGCTAAGATGTAGAAATAGGAACTCAGACATGAAACACGCATGCATGAACTCTCCACCTACCTAAGTTGGTCAGAGGAGCCCAACCACCTGTTATGTCCCTGACAATGTCATTAATGACATGTGAACACCCCCTGCTCCCTGACAATGGATTAATGACATACCGCCACCACCCCCTTGGCTATCATGCCCGATGCAGGCGTAACCCAAGAAAAACCCAAGAAAGCTGTAGTCTAAATCTTATTTCAGTGTCTCGGGAACCATGCAGAAAACATAATGCAACTCTAAATCTTATTTCAGTGTCTCGGGAACCATGCAGAAAACATAATGCAACTCGCTCAAAAATTTATGTCCAAAAGATGTAAGAATGACTTCTGATTTGTATGACAACAATGGCTCAAAATGACCGCATGAGGAGCTTTGATTGTGGAACAAGATATTGTATACATGTGCATGTTTCTTAACACGAAATCGAAGGTATGGTTTTCTTGTTTCAAATAACCAAACAAAAACCGGAATGGACAACCGCTTGTGAAACCATTTAATACAAAAAGCATCACCCCATAAGCCAACATAAGCCAACAGTAGAAAATCCATCTACACTAAAATAAGAAATAAACATTCTCTGCAAATATGTATGAACATTATCCACATGATGCAAACTAGCTAAATAATCACTACTCAATTCTGTTCTAAGTGAATATAAAGCATCATTCAAAACATTAGGATCCCGTGAATCTAAGCTAGTTTGAAAGTGGTTGACAATGCCTTCTCTTATTTTAATGGGTATATAGTGAAAATGTGTCAAAACTGCTAATGCATTAAACAAACAATCTCTTGGTTCATAATGGAAGTTATGTAATCTAAATAAATTAAGTCTTGCTAACGTGTGTTTGTTTCCAAATGGATAGATTGCTTTTTGAATCTCTTGGTTCATAATGGAAGTTATGTAATCTAAATAAATTAAGTCTTGCTAACGTGTGTTTGTTTCCAAATGGATAGATTGCTTTTTGAAGTATTACTTGTCTCGACTAGATGAAATCATTTTGAATGAAAGCAAGTCCCAAAAACAAACAATCTAAGCAATAAAACAAAGTAATCATGAGAATAAAACAAAGTAATCATGAGAATAAGCATTTTCAAGTATAAAGTAAATGTCCATATTGGGGGAAAACATATAGTCCACAATGTTAACCTGTAATAGCAACGAATAAAATGAAGTTGGGGGAAAACATATAGTCCACAATGTTAACCTGTAATAGCAACGAATAAAATGAAGATCAATGAACAATGTAAAAGATAACACAAGAAAACAAGAAAACAAATATATCAAATTAAAAACAAATATATCAAATTAAAAATACTGTAAATGTCCATGAGTTGTAAAGACAAATGACCAAAACCAATTTTTAATGTAATTTTAACTTCATTGTTATAGTTAAGCAGATAAAGTTATTCCTTATTTCTGAATAGTTTACCAATATTAAGAATTGGTAACCAGCTCCAAATATTGTGAAAAGTTATAACAATATTGTGAATAGTTATAACAATTATTACCACGTCGGTCCAGGCCTGATCACTTGGGCCATGGCTGACTTGCTAATCGCTGGGGGCTTCAAACGCTCAGACCTAAATGGTTGCACCGATTACACAGTCAGCCACTGATGGGAAAGATGGATGGTGGGGAAATTTTGACTCACTTTCTTTCCCGATATGCAGGCCTCTCATTTCATAGAGACACATGTCTTTTATCAGTAATTATTTATATATGTAATTACGCTCTTGATTTTGGTTCTGTATGTTCGTGAGTGTAAGTGGGTTTAAAAAAATGGGAAGCCATTAGGATGGGTAAACTTTAACAAAGCATATAAAATAAATTCATGAATGGGAGGAGCAAGAGATCACAACAGCTGAATGTGTAGATATGTCTCATTTTTCAAACTGAAAGACTAATAAGCAGGCAAAAATTGAAACCTATTGCTAGACCTTCATACTCCAAATTTTACCACACACATTAGATAGATTTAAATTATTTGCAAACTCATAGACACATCTGAGCATATTTTCTTGATTGAATACATAACAAAAAATATAAAATTGTCTCATGCATAAGCACTGTCTATTGTGATTGTACATGCCTTAAGGCTCAAAAGTACAATGAATAAGGTTGGGAACTATTTGGCTTAGCCATGATCAATTCCAAATCAAAATTGAATGCATGCGCAGCAAGGGAAAAATTGAGAGTTGAAGCATGCGTATAATCTTAACTACAATGTATCGAGACCTAGATTCAAAGGAATAATACAATTCATGCAAACATAAAAATGGTGAGAAAACTTACCCCTAGATTCAAAGGAATAATATAATTCATAAAAGCATAACAATGGTGAGAAAATTTACCATGAGATAGTACCTTCTAGCATATATATACATAACCAATCACATGTGATCATCCACCTTATGAATAGGAGGAAAAATAACCCATCCTAGGATATGTTGAAGTGAACAAGAACGAGTGGGTTAAGCAGTTAACAGAATGTTTTGAAGAATTTGGTTTCCAGGATCTTACAAGACCTACGAACAAGGTCACAAACTGGCTTGCCCACAAGGCCATCTTCAGTAAGCTAACATCATCTAAAGTCATCACCATCTATCCCATTAGGGAGGAAGATAAATCCCATAGGGAGGAAAATAAATAGATACATTTGTTAAGTAAGGAGTTTGGATATGGAGACCCCCCTTTTCCTATCCCATCATTTACCATTAATGAGGGTGGTTGTGAAGCCTATCCCATATTTAAGGATGGCACACCTCCCAAATAGTTCCCTCAGGTCATGGAGGGGAGGAATACCACTACCCTTCCTTACTGCACCCTATTATTTCACCCCTGCATGAAACAAGGAGGCATACAAATTGATTTAACCCTGCTCCCAGATTATTGGGCACAAAGAATGCATTAGGCTTGAAAACTCATTTAGAGGCTATCAGAATATGGGAAAATCAGCAAAGAAGCCAAGGGGATGCCCAATAATGAAAGCAAAGAAGTTGCTCCCCTACCCTTTTGATACCCTTTTTTGGATGGAGAGTTTTCTCTCTTAGCATGGACTACAATCTATGATCCAATAACTGCCTTGAAGCTCATAGAAACAGAAAAAGGAATTAATGGAAAACAAAAAAAGGAACTAAAGGGGAAACAAAAGAACTAAAGGGAAAAAGTGATGGGATTGGCATAACATGACCAACAATTGCCATAGACATTGGCATTGATGACCTTCGTGGAGGCAAATCTGTCATAAGCACTACAAATAAGTATGGGCCATTATAAACAACAAAAATACAGAACCACTACCTATTAGTTAAGGATTTTCGCCGTGTATGGAGGTCAGATGAGAACGTTAAATGAAAGAATTTATTAATAACCTTGAACTGAGCAAGAATAGAAGGTTCGAGCAGTAGAAATATTGGAAAGAGATGTGGTTCTGTTAGGTTATTTTTAGGATTCGCTGCCCCAAGGCGGATGGGGACCCGGTTAATGGTGACAGCGACGGGAAACAGAGTATGCAATTAAAAAAAATCCACACTGATTCAAACCACACAGTTACTAATCCTGGCGGAGGTGTGTAGAGTTCGGTTTCGTTGGAAACTAACCAACCAGCTTGAACCCCCTCAAATGATCATTAGGAAAACAAGACGATAATAGAAAATAACCCGGGCATTTCCATTAGTAGAGTTCATTTCCAGTACATATGAGGTGCAAATGATCTCAGTTGAGAAGAGCAATACAGCCTTAACAATACATGAATATTAGTTATGTCTGTAACAGATTCGATCGTTCTCAGGAAGCAAAAATTTGAATGTTGCATATGCAAGTGCAATTCCTAATCCTATGGAATATTCAGCCGAAACAAACCAGACATGAAAAACAACCAAACAACCAAGAAACAAACCAGACATGAAACAACCAAGAAAGAATCCGAAGTGCACATGTCATGAAGCCTCCTGTCAGTTCGCTGATAACTTAATATGTTTCACAATTTTGCAGGAAGAAGACGAGTTAAGATAACAATTTTGCGGGAAGTCCACGAGCTAAGATAACAATTTTGCAGGAAGTCGACGAGCTAAGATGTAGAAATAAGAACTCAGGCATGAAACACGCATGCATGAACTCTCCACCTCCCTGAGCTGGTCAAAGGAGCCCAACCACCTCTTCTGTCCCTGACAATGTCATTAATGACATGCGAACACCCCCTGCTCCCTGACAATGGCATTAATGACATACCGCCGCCACCCCCTGGCTTCCATGCCCGATGCAGGCGTAACCCAAGAAAACTATAATGGCATTGATGACATATCGCCGCCACCCCCTGGCTTCCATGCCCGATGCAGGCGTAACCCAAGAAAACTATAGTCTAAATCTTATTTCAGTGTCTCGGGAACCGTGCAGAAAACATAATGCAACTCGCTCAAAACTTTATGTCCCTGTTATGGCAGGGACATAACAAGGAAGAAATCCATTTATTGATCTTAGGAAATTCAACATTTAGCAAAAAATTATGTTAAGAGAAAATTAAATTAATTGATTCCTTTTTTGAAGGGTGCATGGGTTATTTAAAGGTCTTACATCTAAAGAAATGAGGGTCTCGGTGAGTGTTATGCTTATAAATACCAAAAGAGAGAGACCACTAGTCTTTTAAAATCTAGCTACTTAGATTGAATAGAAGATCTTTTAAATGTACAAATTTCAATAGGAGTTGTACCAATCAGCTAGCAAGCCTAGGATAGGTGTTCGAAACGAGAGACAACAATCCAACATTTATCTAACTATTTTTTTTATATAGAGAATAATCAATTGAAAACCCTAACTTTTGAAATAACTGCTAGGATGTTTTCCCATTTAGTGTAACAATGAGGGAAAATAAATAACAATCAAACATTCAGTCTAATAGTGACTTTTAGACTGGTGAATTATGACACCTCTTGGTGAAATAAAACAAAATTCAAGTCAAAACTAGGGTGAAATATTTTGGAAAAAAAAAATTATATTCCATTAATGAACAAAATAGAGTACATTAGACAACCTACATGAACTAACTATTTAGAAGAAACAACTAAAAAATCCAATATAGGTTTCTTACACTTCTTATGTTTGGAGGTCATTTTAAGAAATAAGGCTTAATATGTAATAGTGTGAAAGAAATAAATGTAAGAAGGCTCAATAGAAGGTTCCACATACTAGAATGTTTCTTCTCTAAAATGTTCTTAGGAGATAGATAGTACTATATAAAGCACTGTAAGGAATGTATTGAGCATGGTGAAGAATATTGTTAGTGTATCAAGCAAGTATTCCTTGGGAGTATTTCCTTCCTTAAGGAATAATAGATGGTGTTACCCTACCTCAAGGGTTTTCCCTACAATTTCTCTTGTGTTTATTTTTTTTATTTGAGTGATTTGGTTCTATCTTATATTTTCAAATCTGAGGTACATAAAAAACTCTTAATGACACCCATATATCCACACAAATATTGAGGATCCCCTCAAGAGGTCATATGCAATTACTCAAGGCATCATTCTTGAACATTAATCCCAAAAATCTACTTTTAAGGACTAATATCAAGTTTCCTCCCTCAACCCATACCTAGTACTCAAACCCCCCTAATGGCATTCATATCCCCACTATGAGGCCAAATATCCCCATCATGAAGTCATAGATAGCTTGAGGCATTGTTCATTACCCTTGATCCCTAGAAGCTATCTTTAGGGACTATGGCTTGGGTTTCCTCCCTTGACCAAGGCCCAAAGACCGATATGTTGTAGAGTTATCTCCCCTATGGATAGGTGGGCACTCTCACTAATCTTCCCAATATCAATGACATAATGTGGATATATATCTAATGGTTTCCTTTAGATATGAATTACAAACACTTTGGTTATGCTAAAAGAGGAGAGGGAAAATGTGCCTTTTACCAATGGTTTTCCTATAGATTACGGTGTCGATGCAGGTCTCAAATTTCTTTGTTGGCTCTTGAAACACGTCACCTACACACAAGGCAACAATCAAAGCCTTCTCAAAATCCTTTAAGCATAAAGAGGTATGTTATTTATCAAATCTAATCTAACTTGATCAAAAGAAGATATATCTACCAATGTAATGTATGTAGCACACATAGATCACTCCAAATTGGACGGAAAAACCATAGATCTATATTAATCAAGGGAAAATTACATTAAGTGATGCCTTAAGACTTATTGAATAACTCCTCCAAATCCAAGCTCCTTGAGACTTCCTTCCTTAGCCTTCTTGAACAATGAGATCCAAGCTATGAAGACTATAGAATTATCTCCCTGGTTGTTTTGGCGGGATAAGATTGAATTTTATTTTGTTGGTTTTGCCTCTTGATTTGGCCTTATTTTATAGATTAAGGGAGGAGCTTCTAGATATAGGTTCAAAGCTTGGAACTTGATGAACAACAAATCAAGCACAAGTTCCAAAGCTCATGATGCATCATGGCCAACCTATCCAAATCCGATCTCAAAATTCCTCAATTCTAAAATATTCAAAAGGAAATCGTTGGTTTCACAAGGGAAACTAGCAATGATTCGCATGTTGTGATAGGGAAACTAGCGAACAATCACGCTTTACAAGAGGGAAAGGTGCAATGGTGCAAAAAAAACATGGATTTTTTAGTGTTGGCAAGTATTTTTTGGTTGCATGACATCAATAGGTCCATGATGAATCCTAGGGTAAAAAATAGAGGTATAACACATATGTAGTGTTAAAAAAAACTCATATTCCCACTGGGAGAGAATAGATCCCCTTAAGAGTTCATCTAGTGGTTTATTCCCTAAAGACTCAAAACCATGCTTTATGGTCTAAAGACCAACTTGTTTCCTCCTTTCAGACTTTCATCGCAAGGTCTCTACTTAGTGAACCTATGACATAGCACGTGCATTCACATGATATTAA
>SNQJ01S0078034.1:69795-85444 GCA_010110895.2 Picea sitchensis
TTTTTATCTTTCACCAGTCCATATGGAAAATGCATTTAAATTTCCAAATTTAATCTTGCACTGTCAACAATTTTTTTACTTTGTTATATACTTTCAAAAAAATTAGGTTTGCTATATACTTTCAAAAATTAGATGCTTCTCTACCTGCTGAGCATCATTTACTTTTGCCCTATCTTCTGTGTTATACATTTTGCAGAATATTTCGTTGATATACATTTTGCACCAAACACTTCGTTTCATTTACAATTCGACCTCATTTCCACCATTTGCTTTCTAAACTCCTTGGTAGGGACTGAGCTGCCACACAACCTTGTTATAAACAAGAAAATGGTTGATTTATTCCACTTTCATATATACACCACTGATATGACTTTATATGTCTCTCCATTGTGGCCCTCAGCTACCACGAGGGTCAAGGAAACTCTACCAGAAATATCTTCGATTCCGGGAAGTTCCAACGACGTCCCTGTAAGAGGATTGGAGACAATATGCATGATTTCACCATCGTGAGGTTCCTGAGGAGGCCCAACGGACGCCAAGAAAAGGCCTACAACCTATTTGTGGTTCCATGAACCAAAGAAATTGTGTTTTTTCTTTAAGAAGGTGAGGGATAATATTTTCCAGGTGTTTGTGAAGAAGCAGTAAGCCATACAAAAACTCAATGATATATGTTCATGGAACAAAAGCAGCCACGGGTTCCTGTTGGGAGGTGTCGCAACCCAATAATTAGTTATGAATTTTGTGGATAAAAAGACACGCTGAGATATCTTCATAAGATTTATGTTGGAAACCATGCCAACGCATTCTCCTTGAGATCGTCCAGCAATTGAGACCACCACGTTGAGCACTCCATTTTTAATCACCATGAAATTTTTACTTTTAAATAACTTCACTGTCTGGAACCAGTGAGTGAAAGCTAAGCTTTGCTCAAGAGGTCTGAAAAGAGAGAAGGGATGGCAGATGATATAACAATTTATGGTTTATGGTTGATGTCATTTATATACATAATTGTTGTGCACGTCTTTCATTATGAAAATAGGTGACCTTTCATTTTCATTGTTGTAAATATTTATTTATTATTTACAACATGTTGATTATAAATATAATGTCAATGAACTTGTAAATCAATTTTAGGTGGTTCATGGAAATGCTTGGAAATCCATACATCAACCTAGATTCATCTTAAATCTGAATTTATCATGTGTCTAAATGTATCAAATTTCTCTAAATGTGTAACAATCTGGACAACAAGCAAGCATAACGAGTACATTTTTTTTACTTTTTCTTTTATGTAGGAAAGTAATAATGACAATATAATCAATCATCGCAACTCGACGACAAACACAATGCACACAATTCAAGCAACCATAAACATAATGACCTAGCATACTAGCACCATCAAGCAGCTCGATGCAACATACGACAATCAATCAGACGAAAAATAAAGACGACTACCCGCCCATCCTACCCTGCAAGGTTAGGACCTCCACGACACATAAGCAATGCTCAAGCGCAAGTTCGCATCGATTTTGACCATTTAAGGTCTCAAGGTTGGCGACTGTTCTGAGGAACACGGAGGTGTCTACATCCTGCCCAACACAAGCAAGACCACGCCTACTAAGCTAAAACACAACATCAATCAATCCAAATGCAACAACTTCAATGACGCAAGTAGCTAGAACCTTCTCGACGAGTGGGAGACAATCACATTAACGTTACAAAACAAGTGCAACCTTACTTAGAAAAACAACATCATCCACATCAAGAGGCGCATGACCCTAAGCCGGGTTTCATATGCGCTTATCGATCAACACGCGCAATGACCCAATCAGAAGGTATCACGTCGCCACATTGCGACAAGGTGCTAGGGACCCACCCGCAAACAAAATAATTCTAAAACTTCAACCAAACATAAAATCCAATGTGCCTGAAATCCAACTTGCACTATCATGCATTATATGACGTTGTTAGACGAAGGTGCTCTAAACAATAAAGCAAAAATGGATGCAGGGTGACTATAATCAATACAATTAAGTTGGCACAACGACTAGATGTAAATCATTAGCAATTTATCATCATAAGGACTAATTCAAAGCATAAGCAATCAATCACCATCTAAAAGTAAAAGCATCTAACCATCTTTAAGCAACATATACTTTCCATTCAAAGGTTTATTATTCTAGTAACTCATCTATAAATTTTTACTTCTTGGGTTCTAAAGTCCTCCAAGAAATCAACTCTAAATTGCAAGGAGTAAAAAGAAGGGGGCCAAGCATTGGACACCCTTACTCAATGCCATGCAAGGTGCAATATTTATTGACTATTTCACGAGAAAACATAAAAATTGCTTCAACAATATTTAGATAATTTAACAATCAACCCATCATTAGATAAATATCATAAGATCACAACCATCATTGAATCAACACCTCTTTAAAATTGTTATATCCTAACATTCAAACAAATTAATACTAATGCTATCGAATGACATTAACAAATTTGTTTTTACTCCCAGCTTATACGTTTTAATTTAAAACTGTAATTAGGATTACCCATTAATATAATTAATTGTTTTCAATATCATATTAATTGATTATCAACAGGTTTTACACATAATTACTAATATGCGGACCGCATAACTTAAACTCTGCAAGGATTGAACAATGATATCATGGCAGCGGTATTGAAATTATCGACCTGGTTATTACATTATTAAAAATCTCGGCATATTTAACCAAGAGTCTTAGCATTCGAAATATTTACATTTCCAATTGTGAGTAAGTTGAAATTCACGAAACAGAAGAAATGTTAAATGTTTAATTTTGCGGATTAGAAATATTAAAATTTGCCAAAGAAATCTCAGAAATCGCAGAATAAAATAAATAAGGGAACTACCACTCGCTAATTAAATTTCACAAGCATCAATTCACCCAAGTCTTCGTTGCTATAAAACGGTTATAAATAAATGAATATTTGATTTGTTCCTGCATTTTTTCTGTCATAACACAACGCTAACAATTAGCTAGGATAATTAATTCGTTTCCTGCAATTCTGTGTCATAACACAACATTGTCAATAGATAGAATATTTATTAGTTTCTTGTCAATTACAGGTGGAACACTATGTCACACCCCATCACGTTACATCCCCAACGCCTTACAGGTGGACAGACAAGGAAGGAAGCGACTGATTCGTTGAGGCAACAACAATGCGCGTCGGAAACAACAAGTCTCCACTAGATGGAACAATACAAGAAAAATTACACAAATACAACAATACACAGTCCAACGATTTGAATTCCCCCTCATGCAATCCATCGCTCAGGGTATGGCCACAAGGTAAAAGAAAACATCCTGGGTTGAAAACGATACGCAGACCCCAACAGGAAACAATAATTACAGGATAAAACGAAATACAGTCCCACGATTCAAATCAAAATATAAACAAGATTATAAAAATGCAGGCAAGGGTGGGGTCTAGTGCTCATTCAACATATGATGTGACAAGCCTGAAAGATTTAGGTTCACGAATGATGATTTTAATTTCTGTAGAATGAAGTTGTTGTTTGTGTCAACATCCAGGGATGAAATTTTAATCGAACTGAAAAAATATGGAACAAGAACCTCCATTTCTGCATATGGTAGGCCTTGCCACCGATCACAAAAACACCTTTGCAAGGGCCTGGTGCAAGAATCCCCAAGAAGCAAAGGAACTAGATCGTTAATTACCACAGATTGTACATCAAATTTGTTTTCAACAACCTCAACCGGTTGTTCCAAGAACGAAGATGATAATAGGTTAAGTTTGATATCAACGAGGAAACATGTGAGGTTAAGGCACTCCAGTAACATGAAGCCTGTCACTTCTGTAGCTTAAGGAAAAAATTTTAACCGGGTAAGGCCAAGGCTTGGTTTCTAGGGGAGGCAGTGAGTTTTCGACATGAAAAATTCATAAGTATTAAAGGTTATGCGCACCTTGACTCTTCAAGAAATAGTGAATGTATTAGGTGTTGAAGATGAACGAGGAACCTAGTTACCATATAATAGGTGCAGGGCGCTATCTAGTTTCTTAAAAAAAACTAAACATTTAGAAACAAGTAATATGACATTTTTGAAGAAAACAACCTTTTCTGGATTTACCAACTATGGTGCAGGAATATTGTATCATAAACATCAAATCAATATTCATATACATGTAATTAGAACCAATATACAAAGGAAATTACACGCATACCGTCACCGAAGGCGAAAAACTTGAGTTGATGTCCCGCGCATGTGCTCCATCCATCTCCCGCTTGTAGACCATTGAGACCTCATTGGTACCTCCCAGCCAACTCTAGGGGTACTCTTCTTCCCTTTGAGCACCCCGAGCCGCAAAGGGGCCACGCACACAATACCAGAGAATGCTAGCTCCCAACTTGCCTCGCAAGGTCGCGCTACCACTTGTTATCCGAGCTGGGTATCCCAACTCCCACAAGAAAAAATTAGTCAAGATAAATTTTGGCACCGTAACCTTACGCATACTAGACGTGATGCAAACTCTTCCTCCTCCATCCTTTTTATAGAGTTTTCTTAGTGATTGGTTTCCCAAACCCTGATTAGATTCTTTTTATTAAATTTAATTAGGATAAACCTCCCCATACACATGTCACCTGATCCCTTCATTGCACCATAAAATTAATTAATTAATTGATTAAAGAAATTTTCCTATTTCCCTCACCCACCTAAAAGTGTTCCTAAAAATACTCATCGGTGTCCCTTTATTCCCTTACAATTCTTAAATGACTGACACCTTTTTAAAACCTAGTTGAGTTCACAATTAGAAGGTTCTAAAGACTAGATTCCTTACTATGTTAAACATTCCCCTTTTTCTTAAGTTTCCCCTTTTCTTCTCAGTTCAGATTTAGCAAGTTTAGATATAAACAACCATTTACCCATTTAATAATTTAATCCTTCATTAAAATTTTACTTTAAATTTTAATGTTTGAATTTTCTTTACCCCCTTCTTGTTATCTGTCCATTTAGTTTTTTTTTTTCACATGTTCTACTTAGACCTAGGTTCTGAATTTACTAGGCTTGGCGACAGTTTTTAAGGGAAAAAATTGTTATTAAACTTTACTCATACCCCCATTCATTTTAAGGCTGACCAAGTCCTAAGGAGGCATAGTTTTCTAGGCACTAGGTTTATTAATCTTACCAGAGTTAAAATCGCAACGTGCCCTTCAAGACACACTACATGCTCCAAGGGTGCCACTCATCTTTTGACTGAATTTGGTAGATGTCAAACCCTTGGAGCCAATACTCTGTCAAGTAACCTTGTGGGAGACTAAGGACCCTGCCTTATTTCGCGCCCCTTAGAATCATCGTGAGCGATTGTCACAGTCTGCCCTCACGACATCGTTGATCTCTCAAACTAGGTAATCGTTAACCTACACTTCGAGCCACGGCATGATTACTAGTAGGTTGTGGCAGGGATGCTTCCACACCTCTCCCTTAATGTATCTAGTTGTCATGCGTGACCCCTTTACTCCAAATGTGAGTCTGGTCGACAAGTTATCGTCATCCTGCATCCATCAACGAAACATGTCAACAATAACAATGAACATCATAATGTTTAGTCATATGTCACATCTGTAATATCAAAAACATCCAACCATAACAATCCACTCCTTGACTCGATCCAGAGTCCAAGGAGATCCATTGATGTCAACGACATCCTCTAACATCCAGAGTCCTGGACACTTAGGAAAACGAGTCAATATCACATGTCGATATAAATATAACAAGATAACACATCATTAGATCCTCAACATCTCATAATCATAATCAAAACTATCAATATATAATGAACCGGATCAATTGCACACAAGTGTCCTCAAAGAATAAGTGCAATCAGGTGTGCACAAGAGTAGGATGTTACATACACCCCCTCTTGTTTTAAACTTCGTCCTAAAGTTTTACAGTATATAAGTGCCCAAAATAAAGTGTTTATCAATATCAATAGGTCTAGCTATCAAACAAAAATGGAAATTGTTGACGCATATCATATGCGTCCTCCCACATCGTCGAGTGCAAACTATAGTTGTCCCACTGGACCTTGACCTGATCTATTGTTCGACGACGTAGCTGTCGAATGTGATGGTCCAGAATGCAGATTGGCTCCGCCGTGAGCACAACCTCATCTGATATCTACAAGGAACTCATGTCAATAACATGTGTAGAATCACTAACATAATGTCTCAAAACAGATACGTGAAAAACATTTTGCATATGCCTCAAAGAATCAGACAAGGCTAGTCGATAGGCCACGGGCCCCTTCCTTTCCACAACCTCAAAAGGTCCCACGAACCTAGGAGAGAGTTTATCACCCTTTCCAAACTTGATCGAACTCTTATGCAGTTTCACTCGCAAGAAGACTCGATCACCAACTTCATAACTACGGTCGACAGGATGAGCATCAACATAACTCTTATGTCGATCCTCCGCATCCTTTATCCTTTTTCTTATGGTTTGCATTTGGTCTTCCATTTCATGGATCGCTTATGGTCCCACCAAGACCCTATCCTCGAGCCGATCCCAACTCAAAGGCATCTGACACGATGGCCCATAAAGAAAATCGAAAGGCGCCATCTTAATGGTGCTTTGATAACTGTTGTTATAAGCAAATTCTATCAGTGGAAAGAATTCCTCCCAACGCTTTTGTTGGGCCATCACATATATACGCAACATATCCTCCAAGATTTGGTTTGTTCGCTCAGTCTTCCCGTCTGTCTCTGGGTGATATGTGGTACTAAAGTTAAGTTGGGTTCCCAAGGCCTCTTAGAAACTAGTCCAAAATCGCATGTAAACATTGATCCTCGATCGGATATAATCCTCTTAGAAACGCCATGCAGCCTCATGATCTCATTGATGAAAACTCTAGCTTAGTCAGGAGCCTGATATGTCGTACACACGGAAATAAAATGTGCACTCTTCGTCAAAGTGTTGACTACTACAAAAATTGAGTCGTGTCTCCTTGTCGTCAGTGGCAATCCAACAATGAAATCCATCGAAATGACCTCCCATTTCGATTCTGGAATAGCGTGAGGTTGTAGTAAACCTGTAGGATTTTTGTGTTCATCCTTCACCTACTGACATTCTAGACATCTTACCACGTAGTTTTCTATGTATGCCTTCATTCCTTTCCATAAGAATAAGGATTTGAGGTCTGCCCTCATTTTTGTGACTCGTAGGTGAGCCATGTACACTACACTATGAGCCTCGTTAGGATCAAACTCCTCAACTCGTCGTTTGGAGGTACGCAAATCCATTTTTTAAATCTCAATAATCTGTCGTTGTCCACTGTAAATCCCTCAAATTTTGGTACCATCATTGTGTTTTGTCCCATAAATTCCTTGAAATCTTTGTACTAGTCATCGTCGCGCTGTAAAGTTAAAATCTTTTCACGTAGATTCGTCTAAAGAGGCATCACCAAAAATATGTGTGGTCTCCGACTCAACCGATCAACCACTCAGTTCATTGTTCCTTTTATGTAAGTAATCTTGAAATCATACTCACTAAGCAATTTCGACCAACGCCTTTGTCGCATGTTCAAGTCGCTTTGCGTAAAGATGTGTTGTAAACCACAGTGGTCCATTTTTAGTTCAAATTTTCGTCCAATGAGGTAATGTCTCCATACCCTCAAGGAATACACAATGGCTAACAACTCCAAATCGTGCGTCACATAGTTCTCCTCATTCCTTCTCAACTATATCGATATGTAAGCGATCACTCAACCGTCTTGCATCAAGACTCTGCCGAAGCCTTCCTTGGATGCGTCAGTGCATACCAAGAAGTCCTCATCCATGTCAGGGACCTTTAGTATCGACGCTGTCTTCAACAACTCCTTGAACCTCTGAAATGCTTCCACGCATTTCTTGGTCCAAACAAAATTCTTGTTCTTCTTCTGTAATTCCGTAATTGGATTTGCTATATTTGAAAAACCCTCAACGAACCGTCGATAGTATCCTGCCAAACCCATGAAGATACACACTTCTGGGACATTCGTCGGTGCAGGCCATTCCATAATAGCCTCAACCTTTGTTGGATCTACAACGATACCTTCGTCGGAGATGACATGCCCTAAGTAGTGAATCTTTGATTGATAAAATGAGCATTTCGACAGCTTCCCAAACAATTTTTTGTCTCGTAGACACTGTAGTACTAGGCGCAAGTGTTCGTCATGCTCCTCCATCATCCGAGAATATATAAAAATATCGTCAATGAATACTTGGACGAAATTGTCCAAGTATTCACGGAACACCCTGTTCATCAAACTCATAAATACCCCTGGGGCATTTGTCAATCCAAATGGTGAAATGGTAAACTCGTAATGTCCAAACCTTGTCTTAAAAGCAGTCTTAGCGATGTCGTCCTCCTTGATCCGTAACTGGTGATACCCTGATCTCAAGTTGATCTTCGAAAACATTGTTGTGCCTTTCTTCTGATCAAACAGATCGTCAATCCTTGGCAACGAATACTTATTCTTGATTGTTGCCTTGTTCAATTGACGGTAGTCAATGCAGAGTCTCCACGACCAATCCTTACTTTTTATAAAAATCACAGGTGCACCCCATGGTGACACACTTGGATGTATAAGTCTTAGTTCCAGCAACTCCTTCAGTTGCATTTTCAACTCCTATAACTCTGGGGTTGACATCCGATAAGGATTTCTTGTTATCGGTTCACTTCTCAGTTTTAGGTCGATGGTAAATTCCAACTCCCTCTCAGATGGAAACCCTGGTAACTCCTCTGGGAAGACCTTCACAAACTCTCGTACTACCGAAAGGTTTTGCAGTCCTTTTGCCATGTCTTTTTCGTTTAACGCAAGGATCGCATATAACTAGCATCCCTTATGCATGCTCTTCCATAGTTGTAGGGAAGAGATGAACCTTAGAGAAACTCCCTGGTTCCTACCTACAATCACGCGTCTCTATCCCTCATCATCAACTAAGCTCAATCGTTTTGTCTTACAGTTGAGTATTGCCTCATGCGATTCCAACCAGTCCATACCAATCATGACTTCATAAGACCCTAATATCATGAGGTAAAAGTTGGCCCTAGTGACAAACTCTCACAGGTTAAGGCTACAACCCATAACCTTCCCTCCAATCTTTTGTTTGGTGCCCAAAGCCATTTCCGCAAAGTTAAACTTGTCATGTTCAACTGCCTTTACCTTAATTATTTTTAGCGCTACACCGGAAATAAAACTCTTTGTAGCACCTAGATCTATCAAAATATTGAGGGTTTGGTTAGCGACGGTTCCTGACATATCGAGCACAGTCGATTAGTGCTCTGCCTGGTGGTTATTCAAAGTTGCATGAATCTGATGGGCCTTTCCCAAATCTCCCATGGAAGTGGGTTCGACTGATCCAGATGCTCTGTTCCTCTCAAATGGGCAGTCACGCTGGTAATGTGGCTCTCCACATGTCCATCACCCTGACTTCGGTCCAGTACTCTTGGTATCTGAAGTTGAAGCTAATGACCCATCGGCCTGGAACCCTGGTCTTTTCTGCTAAGCATGCCTAAACTGATGTTGTTGTGGTCGACATTGTTGCTGGTGTTGTGGTCCTCTGTAAGGAGTCTGCTGCTGAGGCATTGGTCATCGAGGTGTAGTGAAAGTGGATCCTCTCTGGATGCCACAAAATCCTGGTGAATGTCTACCTGGTGTCTGATGTTGTTGCGCACTAGATGACACATGTCCCATTGGTCTCATTGGATTCCTGCTCTGATCCCCACTAATAAGATATGCCTCTGTTGTGAGTGCCTTCTGAACAACATCGTGCAAATTTTGAGGCATCAAAATCCTCACTTTTGCACGAATGTTGACATTAAGGCCGAACATAAACTTGTTGACCTTAACTTTCTCGGTATTCAGGTGGGGAGCATATCGAAGAATCTCTATAAAATGGGCCTCATACTCGGGCACCATACGGTCGCCCTTTCGTAAGGCGTTGAACTCGTTGAGTTAATGCTCAATGAATTCCTCAGATAGATACCTCTCCCAGAACCATTCCTCTAACAATTCCCATGACACATCTTCAACGACCATGTTCAATTGCGACAGGAGCGTCTTCCACCATAGAAGAGCGCTCCCCTTCAATTGAAAGACCTCCATGCAGACCTTCATGTTGGAGGTATAGTCACAAAGTGAAAAGCACATCACCATATTCTCCAACCATGCCTTGATGTTTGCATCATCCGGGGCACAAAAGAACTCGAGAAATTTGACCTTCTCGAGTTCGCGATGAATGCTACCAGTACCGGTCGGGGCGTGTGGTGGACCCTCAGGAGGTGTCGACGCCTTGGCCTCATCTCTATCCAAACGACTGATCAGTGCATCGGACATCCTCTGAAAGGACCTCATCATCCTAACCACATCACCCATAGCTATGTGTTCCTACCCGACAGCATGTTCATCTCCCTAGAGGTTAGACCCCTCGAGCGTGGATATTATTGGGGGCGTCGTGCCTCCTCCCCTAACACCCTGTCGTCTTCCTCCGCAACGTCCTCTAACCATGATTACCTGTACGAATACAAATCAATTTTAATTAGCAACATTTTATAATAAATTATTCAATCAATTGAAGTCATAGTGATCCCAAGTCACGGGTTGTACCGGCTCTGATACCATATGTAACGATCTCCGTCGCTACGACAACAAGCAAGCATAATGAGTAATTTTTTTATTTTTATTTTTACTTTTTCTTTTATGTAGGAAAGTAATAATGACAATACAATCAATCATCGCAACTCGACGACGAACACAACGCACACAATTTAGGAAACCACAAACATAACGACCTAGCATACTATCACATCAAGTAGTTAGATGCAACATACAACAATCAATCAGACGAAAAATAAATATGACTACCCGCTCGTCCTACCCTACAAGGTTAGGACCTCTAGAACACATAAACAACGCTCAAGCCCAAGTTCCCATCGATTTTGATCATTTAAGGTCTCAAGGTTGGTGAATATTCTGAGGAACAAGGAGGTGTCTACATCCCAACCAACACAAGAAATACCACGCCTACTAAGCTAAAAGGCAACATAAATCAATCCAAACGCAACAGCTTCAACGACGCAAGTAGATAGAACCTTCCCGGCGAGCGGGAGACAATCACATTAAAGTTACAAAACAAGTGCAACCTTACTTACAAAAACAACATCATCCACATCGGGAGGCGCATGACCTTAAGCCAAGTTTCATATGCACTTATCGATCAATGCACGCAATGACCCAATCATAAGGTATCACATCGCCACATTGTGACAAGGCACTAGGGACCCACGCACAAACAAAATAATTCTATACCTTCAACGAATCATAAAATCCAATGTGCCCGAAATCCAACTTGCACTGTCATACATTATACGACGTCGTTAGACGAAGGCACTCTAAACAATACAATAAAAATGGATGCAGGGTGACTATAATTGATACAATTAAGTTGGTGCAATGAATAGATGTAAATAATCAACAATTTATCATCATAAGTACTAATTCACATCATAAGTAATCAATCACCATCTAAAAGTAAAAGCATCTAACCATCTTTAAGCAACATATACTTTCCATTCAAGGGTTTATTATTCCAGTAACTAATCTATAAATTTTTACTTATTGGGTTCTAAAGTCCTACAAGAAATCAACTCTTAATTGCAAGGAGTAAGAGGAAAGGGGCCAAGCATCGTACACCCTTACTCAATGTCATGCAAGGTGCATTATTTATTGACTATGTCGCAAGAAAACATAAAAATTGCTTCAATAATATTTAGATAATTTAACGATCAACCCATCATTATATAAATATCATAAGATCACGACCATCATTGAATCAACACCTCTTTAAAAATGTTATATCCTAACATTCAAATAAATTAATACTAATGCTCTCGAATGACACTAACAAAATTGTTCTTACTCCCAGCCTATACGTTTTAATTTAAAACTATAATTAGGATTACGCATTAATATAATTAATTGTTTTCAATATCATATTAATTGATTATCAACAGGTTTTACACATAATTACTAATACCCTGACCACATAACTTAAACTCTGCAAGGATTGAACAATGATATCGTGGAAGTGGTATTGAAATTATCGACCTGGTTATTACATTATTAAAATCTCGGCGTATTTAACCAAGAATCTCAACATTAGAAATATTTACATTGCCAACTGTCAGTAAGTTGAAATTCACGAAACAAAAGAAATGTTAAATGTTTAATTATGCGGATTAGGAATATTAAAATTTTCCAAAGAAATCTCAGAAATCGCAGAATAAAAAAAACAAGGGAACTGCCACTCGCCAATTAAATTTCACAAGCATCAATTCACCCAAGTCTTCATTGCTATAAAACGGCTATAAATAAATGAATATTTGGTTTGTTCCTGCCTTTTCTCCGTCATAACACAACGCTAACAATTGGCTAGGATAATTAATTTGTTTCTTTTAATTCTATGTCATAACACAGTGTTGTCAATAGCTAGAATATTAATTTGTTTCCTACGAATTACAGGTGGAACGTTGGGTCATGCCCCATCATGTTACAGCCCCAACTCCTTACAGGTGGACGGAAAAGGAAGCCAGTGACCGATTCACTGAGGCGATAGCAATGCGCGTTGAAAACAACAAGTCTCCACTTGCTTGAATAATCCAGGAAAAATTACACAAATACAACAATACACAATCCAAATATTTGAGTTCCCCCTCATGCAGTCCATCGCTAAGGGTTTGACCACAAAGTTTAAGCAAAAATCTCAGATTGAAAACGATACACAGACCCCAACAGGAAGCAATAATTACAGGATAAAATGAAACATAGTCCCACGATTCGAATCACAATATAAACAAGATTATAAAAATGCAGGCAAGGGTGGGGTCCAATGCTCGTTCAACATATGATGTGACAAGCCTGAAATATTTAAGTTCACCAATGACGATTTTAACTTCTGTAGAATGCAATTGTTGTTTGTGTCAACATCCAGAGATGAAATTTTGATCAAACTGAAAAACTGTGGAACAAGAACCTCCATTAATACATATGGTAAGCCTTGCCACCGATCAAAAAAACACGTTTTCAAGGGCCCGGCGCAAGAATCCTCAAGAATCAAAGGAACTAGATCATTAATTACCACAGATTGTACATCAAATTTGTTTTCAACAGCCTCAATCAGTTGTTCCAAGAACGAAGATGATAATAGGTTAAGGTTGATATCAACGAGGAAACCTGTGAGGTCAAGGCACTCCAGTAACAAGAAACTTGTCACTTATGTAACTTAAGGTAAAACTTTTAGCGGATCAGGGCCAAGGCCTAGTTGCTAGGGGAGGCAGTGAGTTTTCCGCATGAACAATTCATAAGTATTAAAGGCTATGCGTGCCTTGACTCTTCAGGAAATAGTGAATGTCTTAGGTGTTGAATATGAACAAGGAACCTAGTTACCATATAATAGGTGCAGGGTGCTATCTAGTTTCTTAAAAAAAATTAAACATTTAGAAACAATTAATTTGACATTTTTGAAGCAAACAACCTTTTTTGGATTTACCAACTATGGTGTAGGAATATCATCTCATAAACATCAAATCAATATTCATATACATGTAATTAGAACCAATATACAAAGGAAATTACACACGTGTACCATCACTGAAGGCGAAAAAATTGAGTCGTTGTCCTGCGCGTGCACTCCGTCCAACTCCCACTTATCGACCGTTGAGAGCTCACCGGTACCTCCCATCCAACGCTAGGGGTAATCTTCTTCCCCTTGAGCCCCCTGAGCCGCAAAGGGGCCACGCACACAATACCAGAGAATGCTAGCTCCTAGCTTATCTCGCAAGGTCGAGCTACCACTCGTTATCTGAGCTGGGTATCCCAACTCCCACAAGAAAAATTCAGTCAAGATAAATTATGGCAGCGTAACCTTACGCATACTAGACGTGATGCATACTCTTCCTCCTCCATCCTTTTTATAGAGTTTTCTTAGTGATTAGTTTCCCAAACCCTCATTAGATTCTTTTTATTGAATTTAATTAGGATAAACCTCCCCTGTACACATGTCACCCGATCCCTTCGTTGCACTGAAAAATCAATCAATTAATTAATTAAATTTGCCTATTTCCCTCACCCACCTAAAAGCGTTCCTAAAAATGCTCATCTGTGTCCCTCTATTCCCTTACAATTCTTAAATGACTAACACCTTCTTAAAACCTAGTTGAGTTCACAATTAGAAGGTTCCAAAGACTAGATTCCTTAATATGTTAGACATTCCCCTTTTTCTTAAGTTTCCCCTTTTCTTCTAAGTTTAGATTTAGCAAGTTTAGATATAAACAACCATTTACCCTTTTAATAGTTTAATCCTTCATCAAAATTTTACTTTAAATTTTAATGTTTGAATTTTCTTTACCCCCTTCTTGTTACGTGTCCATTTAGTTTTTTTTTTCACATGTTCTACTTAGACCTAGGTTTTAAATTTACTAGGCTTTGCAACAGTTTTTAAGGGAAAATTTTGTTATTAAACTTTATTCATACCCTCATTCATTTTAAGGATGACCAAGTCCTAAGGAGGCATATTTTTCCAGGCACTAGCTTTATTAATCTTACCAGAGTTAAAATCGTGACATGCCCTTCAAGATGCACTATGTTCTCCAAGGGTGTCACTTGCCTTTTCCTGTTTTATTTGTGTGGCGTGCCCTTCAAGACACACTACAAACTCCAAGGTGCCACTCGCCTTTTCCTGTTTTATTTGTGTGACATGCCCTTCAAGATGCACTACGAGCTCCAAGGGTGCCACTTGCCTTTTGACTGAATTTGGTAGACGTCAAACCCCTGGAGTCAATACTTCGTCAGGTGACCTTGTGGAAGACTAAGGGCCTCTAAGGAATAAGGACCCTTCCTTATTGCACGCCCCTTAGAATCATCATGAGCGACTGTCACAGTGTTCCCTCATGGTATCGTGGATCTCTCGAACTAGGTAATCGTTAACCTACAGCTCAAGCCACGACATGAGTGCTAGTAGGTTGTGGTAGGGATGTTGCCACACCTCTCCCTCAATGCCTCTGGTTGTCGTGCATGACCCATTTACTCCAAATGTGATTCTGGTCGGCAAGCTATCATCAGCCTACATCCATCAATGAAACATGTCAACGATAACAATCAACATCATAATATCTATTCATATGTCACATCCATAATATTAAAAACATTCAACCATAACAGTCCACTCCCTTACTTGATTCGAAGTCCAAGGAGATACATTGATGCCATCGACATCCTCTAACGTTCAGAGTCCTGCACACCCAGGAAACCAGTCAATAACACATGCCGATATAAATATAAAAAGATATCACATCATCATATCCTCAACATCTCACAATCATAATCAAAATAGTCAATATATAATGAACCGGATCACTTGCACGCAAGTGTCCTCAAAGAATAAGTCCAATCAGGTGTGTGCAAGAGCAGGATGTTACAAAATGTAAACATTTTTTTAGAGTATAAATTTTGAGGAAATGGTTGCATCTAGAGATGGATCTATGTTTGTTCTTTATATATATGTCACATGTCAACACCATGTTCAGCACAGAAGGAAGTGCAC
>SNQJ01S0078035.1:0-36289 GCA_010110895.2 Picea sitchensis
TTTACAAATGATAGATAATTCTCTTATTATTATTATTTTGAAATGAGATGCAAAATGAAAAAAGAATTTAATTAATTAATATCACCAAATGATTTCATGAAAATGAGAAACCAACCAAGATATTACTTGATGAAGTATTGAACACATTATTCAAAATAGTCAAACTTGCTAATGAGCAAAATAAAGAACACATAATCATAATTTAAATGAAATTAAACAGTTGAGAAAAATTAACGTTTTTGTTTAAATTGAGATTTCTATGCTCGTTTCTAAATTTTGACATATACTCTTGTAATGAATGTCTTGTGCCATAGTGAATGTCTTAAGTTTGTCTCAAAGAAAGCCAAGGTATGGAACTATTTGAAAAGGTTGATTCTGTAGCTCATTATAATTGTCAAGATTCTAATGGGGCCCCTTTAAATTTTGTAAAAATTTAGGGGGAGTTGTTGGGGCCCAACAATGTGCTAAGACTTGATCCCCGATTTCAAAATTGACTTCTCTTCTTCTATGGTCTATATTCCTCTATTACTTATGGTTGTTATCTTGTAGTTGTCTCTTGATTTGATCATGCAACTTCTGCATCTCTGCAACAAAGTCTTCTGCTCCTACACTTCGGAACTCATATTGTCCCAAATATCTCAAGTCTGAAATCCCTCTTGGATGCATTCCATACACTAACTAGAATGGGATTTTACTAGTACTTATGTTCGGTGAGTCATTATATGCAAACTCTGCTTGGGGAAGAATTTGATCCCACTGACTATGATGTTTAGTGACCAAACTCCTCAGCAAATTCCTTAAAATTTGGTTCACCACCTCATTCTGTCTGTTTATCTGAGGGTGATATGATGCATTGAAAGACAAATTTGTCCCCAGCTTCCACAAATTTCTCCAAAATTGTCCCACGAATTTAGTATCTCTATATGAGACTATACTTCTAGGCAACCCATGTAATCTCACGATATCCTTGAAAAACAAACTTGCTATATGAGTAGCATCATTGGTTTTTTGACATGGTATGAAATGTGCCATCTTCAAAAATCTATCAACCACTACAAATATAGAATCATTCCCTCTATGCGTTCCTGGAAATCCTAGAACAAAATCCATTCTTATCACATCCCACGACCTGTCTGGAATAGGAAATGGTTGATACAATCCATTGTTCTGTTGCTTTCCTTTGGCATACTTGCAGATTCTACATCTATTCACAAATTTATTCATATAAGATATCATATCTGGCCAATGGTATGAAGAAATTAGCTATGTGTATGTCTTATCATGGCCGAAATGTCCATCCAATCCTCCACTATGCTTTTCCTTCAACAGATTATCTCTCATCGAGCATTTCATGATACATAATTGGCTCCCCTTGAATAACAATCCATCTTAGATTAGATATTCCATCCACTAATTTGTTTCCCTTAGCAAAGGGTTCTCACATGCTTCATAAGCTTCTTTGAAATCCATGTCTTCTTGATACATCTCCTTGAGGTGTTGAAATCCCAAGGTCTCCACTTGAAATTACTGCAAGATCAAACATCTCCTACTCAAATAATTTGCAGCTTTATTAGCGCTACCACTAATGTGCTTAATGATAAAAGTAAAATTGTGCATGAATTCTACCCATTTGGCATGTCTTTGGTTCAACTCCTCCTATCTGTTTATAAACTTTAAATCTTGATTATCAGTATATAAGACGAACTCCTTTGGGATAAGATATTGTCTCCATTTTTTCAAGGATTGAATTACAACATAAAATTCATTATCATATGTATAACACTTCCTCTTGACATCAATCAGTTTCTCACTGAAATATGCAACATGCTTATTATGTTGACTTAAAATTGCACCAATGGCTACTCCACTAGCATCACATTTAACTTGAAAAGTCTTCATAAAATATGGCAGGGCTAAAATAGGTTGTTCTATTATCTTTTCTTTTAACACTCTAAATCCTTTCTCATCCTCTTCAGCCTAATTAAAAGTTTTATGTTTTTTCTTTATGCTGTCCAGTATGGGTGCACAAATATTGCTGAAATTTCTGATGAATTTGTTGTAGAAACTTGCCAACCCATGAAAACCTCTTACCTTAGACACACTTCTTAGAGAAGGCCATTCTCTGATTTCCCTCACCTTCTCTGGATCCATTTTCAACTCATTTGAAGAGATTACAAACCCCAGATATATAAGTTTCTTTTTCATGAAAGAACATGTTTTTAGATTCACCAACAACTTCTCCTGCTGCAACCTCCTCAACACCATATCCAAGTGTCTAATATGCTCCTCCTCAGTCTTACTGAAAACTAGAATAACATCTAAATAGACTATTACAAACTTACCAATAAAATATTTGAGTACTTCATTCATCAACCTCATAAATGTACTCGGGGAATTGGTTAAGCCAAATGGCATAACTAGCCACTCATACAATCCTTCATTCATTTTGAATGTTGCATTCCATTCATCTCCTTCTCACAACCTTATATGATGATATCCACTCTTAAAGTCTATCTTGGAAACATAATTTTCTCCACTCAAGAAATAAATTAAATCATCCATTTTTGGTAAAGTAAATCTATACCTGATGGTTATCTTGTTTATGGATCTTGAATCTATGCACATTCTCTATCCTCCATATTTATTTGGACTCAACACAGTTGGTATTGCACATGGGATCAAACTTTTCCTGATCAAACCCTTATCCAATAATTCTTGGACTTGATTCTTGACCTCTTCATTCTCTTGAGGTGTCAAACTATATTCTTCTTTGCTTGGAAAACTTTCCCCTGGAATAAGGTCAATATGGCGAATGATACTCTTGATGGGCAGTAAAGAGTGAGGTAACTCATTCACCACAATATCAACAAACTCATCCAATAATCCTGAACTTCCATATGCAAATCATTAATAGAAGTGTTTGTGAGAATGACTCTTGTCTTACCTACAACAACAAATTGCATTTCCTATTCTTTCTTGACTTCTTTCAAGAGTTCCTTCCTACTCATGAGAAGTATGCTAGGACTAGCTTCTTCCTTAACTCCTTTGTTTTCTATTTGCAGAAACATATGCTTACACCCATTCTTCTTAAGGGTATAGGTATTCTTCCTCCCATCATGCATGACATTCATTTCATATTTCCACAATATTCCCAACAAAACATGACAAACATCCATGGGTATAACATCACATAAGACTTCATCTCTATAGCCACCTATTTTAAATTCAAATTTACATTGTCGACTTACCATGACTTAATGTCCCTTCTACAACCACGACACCTTGTACGAGTTTGGATGTGAAGTCATCTCTCGCTTCAATGTTTCCACCATCTATGTGGATACTAAGTTATCAATACTCCTACTGTCTATGATCACTTTGCATACCTTATCTCTGGTCTTGAAAGTAGTTATGAACAAACTATTTATCTAGACTAGTTCTCTTACCTCTTTCTCTATATTTATGAGAAATTTCCTCATCATGAGTGACCTTCCTTCCTCCACTTCTTCTGCCTTCATCTCTGCCTCTACATTATTCCACTGTTCTTCATAAATGTGAGATTCTCTACCTCCTGCAGTCTTCTTCTCAGAACATTCCCAATACATGTGCCTCGTCTTTCCACTGGAATAACACTTTACTTCTCCTCCTATGCCTCTTCCTTTTCCTATGGGAAAATAATTTCTTCCACCATAGTTTCCTCCTCTAGAACTTCCTCCTTTCTCGGTCTGACTATGACACTTTCCATCTTTAGCTCTAGGCTTATGGAACTTCTCTCTGAAAACTCCTCTTCCTCTACTAGGACACTTTCCTCTATTTCATTGACTCTTCTCTCTGGACAACTTTTATTCTTCTTTCAGGGATATCTGATAAGAATATTCCACAATTCTCATCGTCACCATGTTGATCTCATCTTGGATTTGATATCTCGGGCCATTTATATACTTGGAAATGTTTTCTTCATCATTCTCCCTATTTCCTACTCTTATGTTCATATTGTAAAAATATTCGTTGTACTCCTTAACTGACAAACCTTTTTGTTTCATATTCTATAATTTCCTCAACAGATTGATCTGATAATATTTGGGTATGAATTTATCTTTCAATTTAGCTACCATTCTATCCCAATTTTTAATCTTTGTCTTACCCTTGCATCTTCTGTCAGCTTGCAATTGCATCCCACCAATCTGGTCACATCATGCTTCACCTTCTTTCCATCATCAATATCCTCATAATCAAAGTAATTATCCAAATAACTTATCTAGTCAAGAAGTTCTTCAAAATCCAAATTACCTTCATACATTAGGACTTCCATTTTTTCTCTGGTTCCCATCTTGACAACAACTCTCAACAATCGCTCCTTTGTTGCTTGTTCTCCTGCAACTTCTTCTTCTTCAAAATCTTCACTCTCATCTTTGTTGATGTCACCAGCTTCAGGTGCTCTTCTCTGTGTTGTCTCCATGGAATATAACCTCGCACAGAGTTGTCTCATCTTCTCTTCCATGGCTAAATTGGCTACAGGTCTATCTCTACGTCTTCTTGGTGGCCTGGTTCCAAATTTTATTTTTCCTTACAGATCTTCATTCAGGCTCTGATACCACTTGATGCAAACTCCCACCACTCCTAGGGGCCTATGTGACCTCCCGATCTAAGGATTTTTTTATATCAAGGAGTTGAATTAACTCTTGGGACCCTGCTGAGCCCTCAAAACACTCCTTCACAGGTCCTTTACCTTTTACCCACACGAAAAACCAAGTATGTGAGGGTCTGACTATGTCAGCAGAGTCCTCCATGTGACTCTGGGCCAAAACTGTGGGCCAATATTCCATTTTCCAAATAATTTGGGACTTTGGAGCTCTGGGCTTCGGGAGTTACGTAATCAACACAAAAAAAATATTCCTAAGGCCAAACCCATGAACAACTTAACTATGGTGAGGATCAATGGTTACCAATATCTATTGTGATCTACGGTTGGAAAGAATTTTGGGATTTCGGGCTTCAGATATTTTACCCACTCCAACACGCTATATCTGTAGAGTGTCAAACTTTGAACCAATAGATTGGATGGTTCACACTTCTCCACCAACCAACGGCTACGATCTGTTATGGGACTTCGGACTTCAGGAGTTTCGAGCAGCTAACACACAAAATCCTTCAGAGGGCCAAACTCCTAAGTGATGAGGTGGCACAATCCACAATTCACACATCCTGGTGGATGGACAACTCATATCTTTTTTGGGCTTCAGGACTTCGGGAGTTCTCAACCCTTTACAACCTTTGAACATCGAACTAGTGGAGATTAAATCTTCCTTCCATGTGTCACTCTTTGATCAACAGTCGATATTAACTGCAGACTTTAGGCCTTTATATGTTCTTGACCCAAAAAAAATTGTGCCTCGATTATTTCAGATAGCCAAGTCTCTTAACTACAAGATATGGCACTACATGTCCTCCGTCTATCAATAGCTAGTATTCACTCTAGCTCTCGGGACTTCGAGAAACTTGTTTCCTTTTCTCCTAAGCTAGAAAATATTTGAACTCGTGAAGTTCAAAGGATTTGAAGGATTTAAACCCCGCACAACCTCTCTAGATCTAAAGGTTGCAAGAGGCCCTGTGTTACACATGATTTTGGTCACTCTGGTGGTGTCTCTACCAGTGATGTATTTAGCCTCCCACAAGGACTTTTTTCCTGAGAAAAGTGACTGTTGTCTCCTTCAAAAAGAACATTTTTAATATGAGTTCATAGGCTGCCTATATTACAGGGTGCAAAAATCCTTCATTCTCGTAGGAAACCCAACCTTAGGGTGCGAACTGTTCGCAGTCTGATCTATAGGTAGGGTGCGAATCTGTTTCAAAGCTTAGAAAAGAGAAGAGGTCATGAAGGTTCTAGAAGGGAATCTTCTAAAAAATGAGACGCCATTCGCATGGTTGGCATCCTACTGACTTCTTAGATTTAGTGGGATCATCCTCATCCATGTAATCATCTCTCCTTATCCTATATATTGAAAGGTTTCTCATGGAAAAGGTTAAGCAAGATTGAATGACGAATTGGTGAAAGAATTGTGTGAAGGAATCTGCTTGGACAGAAGCTTGAAGACTCTATTTGGTCTATCAAGTTATATTGGATCTTCTTCATGCAAGTGCAGAGCAAGTGTGTGTGTTGGAACCAAGGGTCACTGAAAGGAAGATTGCGACATCAATGCGATTCGGTTGTATCTTCTACTTTCATTTAATATAATACAACGGCATGTCCCTTTCCCATAAAATCACTCTTATTTTATTGCGTAACTCCTTGATCATATGCATAGGTTGACATTGAATATACTTTGCTATCTTCACTTTGGTTGGTTTGTGTTGTCTTGGACCTGATTTCACAAGAGCACTAGAGAGAAGCAGGAACAACAGAGACCTAAGGAAGAGATATAAAGGTATGTCACTCATTCCTTCTTAGTAGTAGATTCAATGATTGCAACTTAGGGAAAGAGTCATGTCCTGTCCTATTTTGTTCTAGATCCAGGTGGATCTAGAGAGATCTGTTAGTGTCTGCACCTACCGATTTATCTGATAACAAAATTGGCAAATCTACTGGGGATACAACCCATTTTGGTGGTTATTTCTTGGCCATTTTCTCTTGACCTACCCTTTTTCATTTTCAATCAATATCTGAGTCTTGAGGAGATCCTCATAGACTCCCTAGATCTACAAATTCCCTCAATATTTCTGCCATTTTTCCAAAATTTTCTTGATTACAGACCTTCTCGCACTGCACCTTTCTATAGCCCACGAGAATAACTGAGTTTCGAACCCTAGTTTTTAGTTTAGTGCAAACTTCCCGCGTCCTGCCTATGTCTAGCCTGCGAGAATCCTTAATTCTCGCACTGTACCCCACTGTCAGACTACGAACTCACTTGTAAAAATTTTGGATTAGGTCTTTTGTGGCTTCAGATGCCAAGATTGGTTGGTGTGTCTGGAAATAACTTCTCTGGCTAGTGACTGAATGTTTCTTGACTTCAAATCTCATGAATGATTATTTTTCAGAAATTTAAATCTCTTCTTGATCATTTTTTCTCAATTTTTACCTCTTGATCTTTTCTTAACAAGGGTATAATCTCCAATTCTGAAATCCGAGTGCTTGTTTGGTCGGGAGCCTTTGATTGGATTAAAAGTTGAGATTAATTGTCCTTTTCAATTTCTTATTACTTGGAAAATTGTTACCCATGTGCATTTGAAGAGACTGGTCTTGTCAGTTTGTTATTTTTGTCTTCATTGAAAGATCGATTTGGGTGTTTTGTTGTGTATTTCTTTTTCATTGGTTGCTTACTTTTTCTTAGTTCCATCCCTGTTGCTTGGTTTCTAATAAAAATTAAAGACATTTTATTTTTTTTAAGCAACTTTTTATTTGAAAATTTGGCATTCAAGTATTGAAAGAAAACGAATAGGGAATTTGCATTGTTCATGATTGTTTGATATTACATTTCATAGAAGGTCATACATCGTAGTTTACATTGTTCCAGAAAAATCCTCTTTCCCTCCTGTAAATAGGATTCATTGAACAAAAATTTGTATCACTCATTCCTATTTATGCATTGTTGGGTTAGAGTCTCACACAACATCAGTTTCATTCCCATCTCCTTTTGAGTAACAAAAACCTTTAATAATATTGTGCAATTTTAAAATTCAACTAGTAACTTTTTCTAGGGCTCTTTTACACCAACATTAGCTAGGCTAGAGATTTGGAATAGGTAGTGAGACACACTCTCCAAAGCACAAAACACACAGTAGTATCTTGTGATAGGGAGTGTTAAATTCCATTTGCAGCATTATGTCCTGGGAATCCCTTCTCACACAAGGGTCAAACCTGAGGTCGCATTGAGATTGACAGAGTTACTCATCCTGATTTGTTGATATCGGTGTATCGATTGCACGTATTATGGGGGTCACTTGAAGGTATACCCACAATGATGAGTGGAATCCTATCAAGATGATTTCGGGCTAGATACCCTGCCCTTGCATGTAGATCGGACTGTTGATTGTTCCCCCATGCATCATTGTTGTTGGTGGTAACCTTAGTAGCCTATGTTCTTAGGGTCTTACACAAGGTGACTATGAAGGGGTAAGTCTTCACGGTACCTGGAATCGATGTTGGCCAGACGCACTCGAGCTCCTTGGAGGGTATACCCACGATTGTGTGTGAGAGCTTGCACCAGGGTGTAAGTCCATTAAGCAGGTCATCAACATAACTTTTCCACCCTGGCCCAGCCCCTTCTTGTCTCGTCGTTGCGACGTTGGATTTCATCACCAACTAGTGACTTCAGAATTAGAAGGTCTGGTTTTATTGGTTTTGATTTCTAGATTTTATTAGTGCGTGCTATTTTTTTACCCAAGTTGGCCATATAATTTCTTTCGTAAAATTCTAAGATCACAATTGACCCTCCACGTCGTTCACATAGAATGCAAGGCCTACCCCCAGAAGATATGGAAATTTCTCAACCTTTTCCTACCAACTCACCTGAGGGCTCTCCTCAATAGAGTGAATTCCAAGACGTTGCCACTCCACCGGTGGAAAGAACTAACTCTTTAGAACGGTTCCAAATTACCAATTCTCGAGAGGACTTTCGACTTCCTCCCTACTCCGGGAGACCTATTGTGTGAGTGAATTCTTCAGGAGATATAGTTGTTCAGTCTTCTGGATCACCAACCGGACCTTTCATAGGACCTAAGGGTCAATATCCTTTTTGGAATATTGGAATTTTTAGATGGGATCTCTTTGGCTCAGGACCAGGTGTTGATATCACTGTCGCACCTGAGATGCCCGAAACGTCTGATCTAGACACAATACCTTTTACTACTGCCTATTATTTTCCTGGTACAGACGCTCCACCAGATAACCACATCTTGACTATCCCTCTACAAATGGTCCATTCCACAATGGTCCCAGATACTACGAGTCCTCACACTGGGACTACGGTGGCTATCCAAGCCCCCATTGGGACACTACTTTCACCCAGATTCACCCCAACCCTTCCGCCTAGATATCACACATTGAATGCTTCTATTTCGACTCCTACACAAATCGCATCTGGGACTCCTGGCATTTCCACTTCTTCTGGGCACCATATCGTTCCCGATTTTATTTCGACACTTCCTCGACCCCTTTTCAAAGGACCTCTTCCATCCTCTATCGGAGGCACCAACCCTAGTGGCACCATCCCATCTTTCACACATAATTACCAGATTCTTGTTGGTGGATAATTTCACCAAGGAGGCCCAACCCAATCCCCTTTTGCAGGACAAATTCCAACTGGGAAGCAACCCCTGATTGGAGGGAAACCCCCACCAACCCTACCTTATGGAAAAACCATACCTCCATCCTTGGCCCAGTATTGGAATTATCTTATACAACATAATCCTCACTCGACTGGGGGGAAACTGCCTCAAGCTAGCTCCGTCATATCCCCTAGTACAGGCCAACTATATACAGGCATGTCTAATCCTATTTGGGGCTCGAACTCTCAACCCCATGCCCCTGTTCAAGGGTACAACCCTATGAATTACTTGCCTCCACACCAACCACCGAATCTGCCCAGGTCTTCACATTATATGCAAACTGCTTATGGTCCCACTGGTCTACCAATGGGACTCCCTCCCCAAATTCACCAGTACCCACATGTTAATAGACAGTTAACCTTCTTAGCCACCCTGGACCTCCCTGATCTGTCAAGGATTTTAAATGATCTGATCTGTCACTCTCCTCAATGGCTCGCCATACCGACCAAACTACCATCCGACATCCCTAAATTCGATGGTAAACCGAGAGAGGACCTGAACAATCATGTAATGAGTTTTCACCTTTGGTGCTCATCCAACTCCTTGATGGATGACTCTATTCATTTACGCCTTTTTCATCAAACCCTCACAGGTTCCACCGTGAAGTGGTATATAGAATTACCATGAGGCTTCTTCACCAACTTCAACACCCTCTCTATGGCTTTCCTCACCCACTACTAGTTACCGATCCACTACGAAATGGGAACCGAGATTTTGATTTCTTTCAAACAAACCAAATCCACTCATATCTCTTATCACATTCATGAGTGGTGACAGAGACAACGTCTCATCAAACTCGAACTTCCCGATCAGTTGCTGGAAAAGTGGTTCACTAAATCATTCGTGAATGACATTGCTCGTGGCATTTCCATGAGTGGAGTTATCACAGAAGAACAGGAAATCAGTGGTGCTCAATACCTCGACCTCGTTTACTCACAAACGGGTACTCTTTACGACTTACTCCCTGACGCACCTCGTCCTTCTACTTCCGCTACTTCAACTACTCCTGCTGCTTCTCATGCAGCTAACAGTGTGATCGACACTTTCCATGCCGAACCTCATTCCATCCAAACCTCTAGCAACAACCCCAAAACCATTTCTTCTAATGTTCAAAATGATCTTTCTCCTACCCCTCCCACCGGCAAGACTTTTGAGGTAAACTTTGTTCAATCTACCACTGCTAGCAAAAATAAATCCAAAAAGGGAAAGGGTAAGAACAAGGAGGATAAAAATAATCTGCAACCTAAGAAAACCAAAACACCACCTATTGACAATAGGGATAAGCGCAAACCCCGACACCCTTGTCTTATCTGCAGTTATGATCACTACACTAAGGATTGTCCATGATGAGTCGAGGTTACTAAGATCCTTCAAGGGACCACGAAAGCCCCACTCCAACCGTATTATCACAACCCTTCCCCTCTCAACAATAGGCCCAATTGGTCATTCATGACCAACCTTCCCCCTCCAATACATTCTATGTCTTAATGTGTACAGGTGATTCAAGGAAGAATGACATCACACTTACCACTCGAGCCAAAGATTACTCTTCCTCCAAAGAGAAGGTTGATGCAATACCTCCTTCATTGGTCCAACCATCTCCCACAACTCCACCTACCAACGGTCCTCTTCATCTCAAATGACCGAACCTAGATACAATTCTTCGCCCTCCTCCAAAGGGTGTTGTTCGAAAATTGGATTTCAATCCTCATGCACGTGCTACCCAGAACTACAGTATTGTCGAAGATCTAGCCTAAGCACCGTCCGTGATGTCATCCCTCAAAGTCCTTCAGAGTTGTCCTATACAACGGAAGGCATTGTTGAAAGATATCAGTGGAATCGACACCACAAATANTTCCAAGGTTACCCCCTCAACTCGCATTCCAAATACAAGTTATTGTCTTCGAAAAAAAAATTTGTAGAACAATTATTGATGAAGGTGCCTCGATGTGTGTCATGTCTATTACCTGTTGGAAATCCATCAACTCTCCTCCTTTGACTGAATCCTACAACACGCTCAAAGACTTCAATGGATCTGTTTTTAAGCCTTACGGTGTCCTCCCTTTGTTTCCTATTACGTTAGAAGGAAAAACGGTCAACGTTGAAGTGGAGGTCTTTGATGCTCCTCTTGATTACAACCTTCTACTTGGTCGTAGCTAGATCGATTCCATGAGTGTAGTTGTGTCCACTCTTTTCCATGTCTTTCATTTCTCACATCAAGGAAAAGTAGTTATCGTAGACCAATTGGCCTTCTTTCACTCTGATGCATGTACCAGCAATGTACCTTTCATTGCAAAACCCCCTCTGGATATGAGAACATCGGTGTGGGTCTTCTTAAAGATTCCTCTTTGATGGGTACTTTCTCCATCCCACCACTAGATGTTCCACACCTGTTTGTCACCTTGATCAATATGATATCCACCTTTGTTCACGGAACCCCTAGGTCTTACTACTCGTGGATGGTACCCAACCCCGACGATCATCTTCGTTATGGCGACAAAATGCCTTTGAGTCCAGTTGAATCCACTTATCAAGCCATTGAATCGGCAACCCCCTCTCTTGGTGATTTATCTCCAGATCTATTCTGTGTCATTTTTCCTATAGACAAAATGATTATGTCTATTATGTCCGTGAAAGATACCCCTTGGGACGATGGACATCATCATTCCATCATCTTTCTAGAACAATGCACCATCGAGGGTTACCAACGAATCTCGACCTCGTCGACCATTGTCATCATTTCTACCATTCCCGAGTCTACACATGATATGTTCTATGAAGGGAACTTAAGTAATATCTCATGCACCATCCCCCTCGACATATCCATAAAACCTGGAGTTGTCAAAAATGTGCATATCAGAGCTTCGTGTTCCCATGACAAAGTTGTCACCTACAAGTCTCTTTTCCAGGAATTTTGTGATGTCTTCGCATGGAGCTATGAGGAAATGCTAGGGATTGACCCCGACATTGTGGTACACGATATTAAGACATACCCGGGTGCTAAACTTGTCTAGTAGTGAATTTGTCCGGTCCACCCACGTAAAGAAACCGCTATCAAGCTTGAAGTTGAGAAACTTCTCACAGATGGATTTATTTACCCTGTGGCTCTAACTGTCTGGGTTTCCAATCTTGTTCTGATTGACAAGAAACAAGGCACAATCTGCATGTGCATTGATTATAGGGACATTAACAAAGCTTGTCCTAAAGACAACTTTCCTACCCCCTTCGTTGACCAGATCGTTGACGATTGTGCCAGAAGTGAAATATTCTCTCTGATGGACAGTTTCTCCGGATATAATCAAATCAATATCATTCTCACAGAACAACATAAGACTACTTTTATTTGTCCTTGGGGCACTTTCACCTACTGGAAACTTCCATTCGGTTTAAAGAATGCCGACGCAACTTTTCAACATGCTATGTGTTACGCCTTTCATGATATAAAGCACATCATGCATCCATATCTCGATGACTTACCCAATCATTCCATGCACCGTGTAGATCATCCAATACACCTCCGCGCCATTTCCTTCGATGTCGGTTTTACCACATATGCTTGAATTCCCACAAATGTGTTTTTTGTGTAGAATCTGGCCGACTTCTGGGCTTTATTGTTTCACATCAAGGGATCATGGTGGATCCTTTGAAGGTCAAGGCGATTCTCAATCTCCCTCCTCCTTCCTCACTTTGCCAGTTACAAAGTTTTCAAGGAAGGCAAACTTTCTCTATCATTTCATCCCGAACTATGCTGAGCTAACTCTTGGATTTACGTGACTACTCAAGAAAGGTTTTGAGTTCGTATGGGATACCACTACCAACAAATCTTTCGAAGCTTTGAAATTGTCTTTGACATGTACCCCACTACTCTTCCCACCTAATTACATTCGGGATTATTTCCTTTACCTCATAGCCTCGGACTATACCATCGCTATGGTTCTTGTCTAGGAGGATGATTCTCATTATGAACATGTCATCTATTACTTGAGTCAGAATCTCAGGACTACCGAAACCAAGTATTTACATGTCGAAAAAATTCCCTTGGCAACCGTCCAAGATGTTCAATGTTTCCGACACTATATCCATTCTCGCAAGTCTACGGTAATTTCTAACTGCAACCCTATGCATCACATTCTTACATGCCAAATGCTAGGGGGGAAATAATCCAAATGGATTGTAATACTCCAGGAGTTTGCTTAGAATTTGAACACGCTAAGTCTAAGAAATCCTTGGTGTTTACCGAGTTGATATGTGACCTTCCCTGCTCTGAGACGGAAAATGTAGCAACAGATTCATTACCCGATGAATCCCTTTTCCTAATTAATTCTGATGACCTTTGGTACGGATATATCAACATACATCTCTAGACCCAGACTTTCTGGTCCAATTTGTCTAGCACTAACCGCTATCGAATATTATACCAAGCCCATCAATATATTATCATCATGGGATTGACTCCATTTTTCGATGTTGCCTCACATTTGACAAAGCCAAGAAAGCCCTCAACGACCGCCATTCTAGAACCCGTGGTGGTCACATTTATGGGTATGCTACTACCCAGAAGATCTTATGAGTAGGGTATTTTTGGCCTTCTTTATTCAATGATTGTATAATTTTCATCCAAAAATGCCACGCTTGCCAAACCTACAACAATAAAACATGATCACACCCTGCTCCTCTACACCCTGTGGTCTCCATTGGTCCTTTTGCGAAATGGGGTATCGATTTCATGACATGTCACCCTCACTCGACCACGGGGCATGGTTACATTATTGTAGTCGTAGATTATTTTACGAAATGGGCCGAGGCGATGCCAACATTTGACAATACCGAAAGGACTGTAGCATTTTTTATATTCAATCACATCATTGCTCGGTTTGGTGTTCCTCAACCTATCGTTACTGACCATGGTAGCCACTTTAGAAACTTCAAGATGTCCAAACTCACTGAAAAAGTTGGGTATTTTCCATTACAACTCAACACCCTATTACCCACAAGCCAATAGCCAAGTTGAAGCAATAAATAAAATCCTCATTACCATGCTTCGATGAAGGATATGGATTCACAAAAGAGTTGGCACACAATGTTGTTTTCATCATTGTGGGCTTACCGGACATCCATTAAGTCTGCTACTAGATTTACACCATTCCAGTTAGTCTGTGGTCTAGAAGCCATCTTGCCGATTGAATGTGAGATACCCTCCCTAAAAATATCCGTCAAACTTGTCCCAAACAATTCTGCCGAAGAAGAACGTCTGTTGTATCTCATGCAATTAGACGAAACCCATCATGACACCACCCTAGCTATAGAATCCCAGAAGAAACATGTCAAGCCACGCGTTTTCTCCGAAGGCGATCTGGTTCTCCTTTATGAACAATATCGAGATATGCTAGGAGTCGAAAAATTTGACGCTATGTGGCGAGGTACTTATATCGTCAGATGAGTTTTAGAGAAAGGAGCTTATGAGTTAGTGGACTACGACGGTATCCCTTTGAGTGAACCCAGAAATGGGTTGTACTTAAATAAGTACTATGCTTAAGATCAGTTGTGCATGAGTTCTTGCATTTTATTGTATTATACTTTTTGTGTGCTTTTTTGTTATTTGGTCTCTGCCCTCAACCGCTTATCTTGCATTGTGCTTGGTTTCCAGATGTCAGATTTTTTGTCACCCCACATTGGCTTCACCAATGGTGCTAGCCATAGTACTCAGAACCTTGCTTCTGCTACATGGGCAATTTACGCCCCTACAAGTGAATTTATTAGTTTACGAGGTGTGTGCCTCGGTCGTGTGACCAATAATATTTCAGAATATAGCTCCGCCATCGAATTGTTGATTGATGTTATTTCGCTTGGTATCTATCACCTGCTTATATGACTCAATTCACAGCTAGTAGTACTACAGTTAAGTAACGTCTATGCTATCCAAAGTCCTACTTTATTACGAGTATATTTACGAATTCGCCTCTTGGAACGTTATTTTGATTATATCGAATATCAACACATTCCTAGATGTCTAAATACATTGAATGATGCATTAGCTAACTATGTGTTAGACATACATTTGGGACATTTATAAACCAATCACACATCACATGTATAACACAACACAAAATAAGCCGGTAGAAGCCGTATATATGTATATAATGATCCAAATGTTTTACAAAACGTTTATGTCCAAGGATCAAAATCTCAAAATACGAAGCCCATAGCTTCTACAAAGTAGCGTCACGGATGACGCTCATGATAACACACAAATGCTCAGGCTACCCTACAAAGCAGTCGAATGATAGACTTGGACATGCCCACAGTATGGCGCTGGTGACATATCGGGATCTCCCCAATAGCAATATCTAGGATGTCCGCGGTCAAACCCTCCAAATTCTGCTTCACTGCCTCATAGTCTTCGACATCCCATCTTACCACTGGAGTCACTTATCCTCATCATTGAATGGGAGACGTTCCTGGAGGCCAATATGACCCCACATCTGTGTCATCAAAAAGAGATTTTTTTATTAGTTATTGGATAAACATAAAAACATTTCATATGATAAAATTTACAAAAACATTTAAAAAGAACAAAATGTGTACTTCTTACCTAAGTCACCCCACTGAGCATCCTTAGGAAGGGCCAAATCCGGATACCCTCGAAAATCTAAACCATCATATGTGTAGTCGTCAATCATCAGCATCTGGGGCCTCAACCAATTGAAAAATGAATCATTATACTTGATTATGGGCCCTTCTACGTGTCGAGCCATGAGGTTGCACCACCTCAGCATCCTTGGATCCTGTGGGGCCGGTAAACCCCAATCAACCTGTAGTCGTAGCAGTGGGTCCCTATCGAGAGAGAATGACACCGAAAGTGATACGTACCCAAACTAATTCAAGTTACCCTTTCTGCACTTCGTCAATTGTCTCTTCATACTGCGGAGAACTGCATCTGACCAGTTGAAGACCCGAGGCTCTGTGCACTCTCTGGCGTCTTGGAAATATCTCTGGAGAGCCATGTGAGGAACTGTTCTCCCAGCCATGTGTGCAATAGTAAACAAAATGGTTCGTAGGGTCAGATATTGGACCCCCCAAATATCAACCTTACCTTTGCTTCTCTCTGCCTCAAGAACACAATACTAGCGACAATACTCGCTCATCAGGAGCCTGCCGCCTCTGCCTTCGATCAAAGTAGTATGGTATCCATGCCATGACAACCCCATTACAAAATAGATATCCTCAATATATATGGTCATCATATGGACTCCCACGTGAAATAACTATTGTTCCACGTCCCATATGTGGACCAGGTATTCCAACAACTTGAGTTGGGCTCTCATGCTCGAAATCCTAAAAAATTTTAATACCCCACAGTCCCGGAGGGCAGCGACTCTACCTAGGTCATTCCTGGCAATGGCATCATCCTCCTCATGGTCCCTTTCTCTCCATTCCAACATTGTGATGGTCAAACACCTGCAAAAGATCCATGAGAGGGAAGTCAACAACTTTTTTTAAACTCTTGCATAATTTTTATTGAGCAAAACCTTACTTCAAAATCCATTTTTTGGCCCCCGCAAGTGAGCCTTTTGCATAGTGTGAGATTCTCGTAGGCACCCTAAAGGCCACCTACGAGAATCCTAGATTCTCATAGGTCCCTCATGGCCCATCTGCAAAAATGCTTGGGCACGGGTTTCGACCCTAAAATGGACTCAAAACCCAAAAAATTTCAAATAAAAAACAAAAATAAACCATGGAAAAGTTAGAGGATCAAGAGATTACCTCGTTGGCTGAAACGGTTCGCCGAATGAGCGCTTGTGCCTCCCACAATCGAGCAAATAAATTTGTGGGAAAATGAGGTATGTTGGACAATTTTTTGGCAAAATCACAATGAAATGGTAAAAATCTCTTTTTACCCATATTTATTCACTTTTTACTATTTCTGCTGATTTTCATATTATTTTTATTACTTTGTCTATAAAACCTAATACCCTAATAGTCTTGTGAGTGTGGTTTTTCGCAGATATCTCATCTTCGAAGTCCAAACGAGGGGGTACGAGTGTTTTATTTTTCTTTTTTTCGCATTTACGACTACTTTTTAAGGTTTTTAGAAGAAACCTCGAGCTAAGTCTTCGTTCGTTCTTGTGCTCGAAAAATATATGAGAACGTAACTGAGTATACTTTTTCTTGTCTTTTCGTACTCGTCATGGTAACATGAAAATGAGGAACATTAAGGAGCATCCTTTAAGCTCTTTTCACGCTCCATAAAGACGAAAAGATGGCTAAGGGATCTTATTCTTTTCATGCTCGTTAAAGTATTTAAAAAAACGTTCGACGGGCGATAGTTTATCACTTTTTCGGTCTCGTCAAATTCTTTTATGAAAAAGGAACCGGGAGAGTTCTCTTTAAGTGTTTTTCAGACTCTCAAAACATGAAAAACCCCCAAGTTTTCTATCCTTGGACTCGTTAAACAAACATCAAAAGACCCGCAATGGGACCAAACCACTCCTTCCTAGGGTTCGTTAAATATACTCTGAGGGACTCATCCCAAGGATGAGCTTACATCGACAATCATATGTTATCCTCCTCAACCTTGTGTAAAAATAAAGAGGTACTCGCCCGAAATGGTGGGGGAAATTTTGCGAAAGTGATGTTTTTTCGTATTCATATTAATGGTAGTAAGAGTCGCTCTTGAACATGACACCCGCTATTCGTCATTTGAATCCAGGTTAGGAAATCCATTTTTCTCTCGTTCGACTTGATACAAGGTCATATCTTGGGTCGTCTTTGAGTCAGTGTTTCCAAGTCCTTGGTCGTATCATTCATATGTTCAAGAGAAGTTCACACGAGCCCTCTATTGAGTCGGCCATCTACAGTTGTCCATTATTACTATGTCAGCCTTCCCTGTGTCTGTTTTGACCCATATTCATAATTTGCTTCATCCTCAATATCTGTTACTTATTTTGTGTCATTGATGGGGGATACATCAAGGCCCTCCTGTGAAAAGTCTTGTTTCGTCGACTCCAACTCATTATCCAGAAGTGAGACTTAGAAATCATTCAGTACCTTGGAACCTCCATGCCTTAATGGTAGGTCTCTTCGCTTTCGACAGGGGTTTCACATCATTGATTCTGATCGAGAGATTCTACCAAGTGCTCGACTTCTTCTCATGCATTCGAATTCGTTTGGATTGTACTTTGGTGGTACCTTGGGAGTCATTGACATCAATGGTGATTTCCCTTGCACTTGTTAACAGTTTTCATCAACGACCGGTAATCAAGTGGTTTCTACCATGTTCGAATTTAGCACCTGTAATCACATGGCTAGATTCATACTTTCAGGTGACGGGATTGAAGACCCTGGGTCTCATCTTTTTTATCCAGGCTGTGATGGAGTATGTATAATTCGTATCGGCACATAGATCCACTTTGTATGTCATGTGGCTATGTTGTCTTAATTCAATTTTTCTCACATAGATCCACAGTGTATTCCTGGTGGCTATGTAGCATTTTGACGGCATGTATCCACGGTGTATGATTGGTGGCCATGACCTACGTTTATGATTCCATTCATTTGTGATCTGAGCATGGGAATGCCTACCTCAGAACTGGTATTATATTCTATGGATGCTTGGTTGTTTACATGTTTCCAATTAGGTGTTCTCCTTGTTTCTGACACACACACACATTTTACAAAGTATTTCAATTGTCACAAGTTTTGGCCTCATAATTTTGGGGGCATTCTGTTACACATGATTTTGGTCACTATGGTGGTGTCTCTACCAGTGATGTATTCAGCCTCCCACAAGGACTTTTTGCCTGAGAAAAGTGACTGTTGTCTCCTTCCAAAAAAACATTTTTAAGATGAGTTCGTAGGTTGCCTATATTATAGGGTGCGAAAATCCTTCATTCTCGCAGGAAACCCAGACTTAGGGTGTGAAATATTCGCAGTCTAATCTATAGGTAGGGTGCGAACCTGTTTCAAAGCTTAGAAAAGAGAAGAGGTCATGAAGGTTCTAGAAGGGAATCTTCTAGAAAATGAGTTGGCATTCAAATGGTTGACATCCTACTGACTTCTCGGATTTACTGGGATCATCCTCATCCATGTAACCATCTCTCCTCCTCCTATATATTGAAAGGTTTCTCATGGAAAAGGTTAAGCAAGATTGAATGAAGAATTGGTGAAAGAATTGTGTGAAGGAATCTTCTTGGACAGAAGCTTGAAGAGTCTATTTGGTCTATCATTGGATCTTCTTCATGCAAGTGCAGAGAAAGTGTGTGTGTTGGACCCAAGGGTCACTGAAAGGAAGCTTGTGACATCAAGGCGATCTGGTTGTATCTTCTACTTTCATTTAATATAATACAACGGCATGTCCCTTTCCCATAAAATCACTCTTATTTTATTGCGTAACTCCTTGATCATATGCATAGGTTGACATTGAATATACTTTTCTATCTTCACTTTGGTTGGTTTGTGTTGTATTGGACCTGATTTCACAAGAGCACCGGAGCAAAGAGGGAACAACAGAGACCTAAGGAAGTGATATAAAGGTATGTCACTCATTCCTTCTTAATAGTAGATTCAATTATTGCAACTTAGAGAAAGAGTTGTGTCCTGTCCTATTTTGTTCTAGATCCAGGTGGATCTAGGGAGATCTGTTAGTGTCCGGACCTACCGATTTATCCAATAACACCCTGTCTCTTCTCGATTGGATCTCGTCCACTCGACCTTCGAGTGAGATAAATTTCTCCCTCCAAGGAAACTTTTCCCACTATTTATCCTAAGCTTGATATGTTGAGGTGATTTGAACCTATCACGCACTCCTTGGGCTTCTTTGAGCCTTCAAAATATTCCAAACTTGAATATTTATGGAAAACCCTCCTGTGCACTCCTTGCACTTGCTCTTCCAAAGCTTCACATTGTCTCCCATGAGCTACTGACTTGGACATGACTCTGCCTTCGCACTCCTTGCATGGCACTCTGCACTCCTTGCACCATAGTTTCAGAAGGGAAAAATTGAAACTTATGTAATATTAAAGGTTCACACATCTAATCATGAAATGTACACTTAGGAATATAAAACAAAGAAAATATAAATAATAACATTTACTCAATGAACTCAGAGATAAACTACACTAGACATTTGGAAGCAAACCTCTCTTGTTATATTCATTTGGAATCAAACCTTGTGTATGTATGTGACTGCTTCCACAGGAACCCATGTATTCCTCAGAATATGTAAGGCTTTCCTCATTCTTTGTTCCTTCACTCATGTCTAGTTGTTCAATCTTCTTCATCCACTTTTGAAAGTGTCTTATTTTCTCAGCACTGATTTTCTGATCTTTCATCCTTTCATCATTGTATTTCTTCCAAGTTACATGTTCTCTTCTTTCCATGCTATATGAATCACTCCTCATTGATTGTCTCCTCGAATTCTAACAATCTTGAGCTTTGTGGCCTCTTATCCCTATTTTTTGGATAGCTAAGGAGATTATGTCTCGAGGCCCTCATGTAGTATATATGGAGTGTCAAGAGACCACATGAATAGTAGTATCCTTTTGAACAGATGGAGACCCTTCTCACCACCAAAAAGGTCATATATTTTTGGATGGCATCCACCACACCAGTTGGCTTCTGGGAGACAGTGGGCCTTGCTCCATGAGGTACAAGTTAGTATTATGGTAAGTATCATTTCAATATTTTAGGCATTTAAGTATGTTGTATCTTAGACTAATTCAGATTTCATGATATATGCTTGGAAATTATGCCTTTTTCCCTGCTTCACCTTGGTGGTTGACATTGTGCCCTAGTAAGTGGTCTTCCTTGGGGATGTATTTGATACTAGGAAATCCCTTGAAAATCCATCGTATCATTCCCAACCATACTTACCATTTTTCATCACTATTCCCCCCCATTTCCTTATCTCTTGGGATTTTAGGGTGTACTGACCCAAGAAGGGGTTTTCCCTCATTCTATGGGAAGAAGGGGTTGAAGGCCCAGAGGGATTGATGTTGGGTAAAAGATAAAATCCTATGTATGAACCTTCTATATGATTCACCTAGGGATCACCCAAAAAAGAAATGAAACACTTATCTTCGAGAAAAGGGGGACCCATAAGAAATATGATTAAGAAAGTTTAAAAGGTTAGTTGGAGGATAGGATGTTTCATTATGAGTTGACCTATAATGTCCATGGATATCTAGTGGTATGACATTACCATCATTTAGTAACCAAGCTAGGGTAATGGATCTCAATTACATGGATGAGAGAAAGGGGGTCTCATCACGAGCCAATCTTCTCATTTCCACTAGGTATCTCTGGGTGAAATTGTCATTATCTGGAAACCACGCCAGAGAAGTGGCATTCAACTTGTCCTTGATATGTGAAATAAACAAAGAATGAAAAAATAATGGGCCTGGAAAAAGCGCATTGCAAAAGAAGGTACCACACACCCCCTACAAAGGCACCCATGAATGAGACACTATGACCTCTTTTATGTCATGAGCCCTATGCCCATTGAGTCTTGACCCTAACCACTTCACCCACTTTACATGTCTTAGAGAGGTATCTCTTGGAAACTATCCTTGACCTAGGGAAATATCTACCCAATAGGACACCTTGTCAACCGTCCCATATTCAATATTGACAAGTCACATAATGTCTTTGAGCACTTAATTGTTTGACATAGTATTCTTTGATGCACATGATTATGTGGCTCATTTATTGATTGGATTCACTTATCATGATATTATGACTTGATATCCTTGGAGGGCATTCATATTTGTCTTTTTAGGACCTAGTTGATGGACAATTTTGGAAAAACAAGACTAGCTTTTGATTCCATGGGGCTTGAATCCCACAGGTGGATGACAAGGGCCCGCATGCCAGATGATAGAGATCAAACTTTGAAGGCCTAGAATATGACTTGGACGGAATAACCTAGCCCCCACGTGCCAAATGTTTTTCCTAGGAGAGGAAAAATGTCACCTTTAGAGGCATGATGTCACCAAGGGGGGTTAAGGTTTGGTGGTGAGGTGACATGCATTAGAATAAGGACGTTTTGAGTGGATTTAGGCTTTGACCATGAAGGAATTCATTTGTATGATTGACATGTTTCTTGGGGAAGCCTTTCTACACTCCTCCATCACCAACTACCTTATGTTACTGCCAAGGCATCGCCTAAAGGGATAACGTCCTTATAACAAGGGTTTTTCTTTGTGTAAAAGTGAAATTAAAGTGAATTGTTTAATATTACTTTGTAAAAGGGGAAATATTAAGATTGTTTACCCCTAGTCTTGTGGTTTACCCTTAATTATGTGGACAAACTAAGTTAGTGACATTTCATATAAATAGAGATCATAAGATCTCATTTCAATCATAACTCTCCCTCTTGTGAGAAGTACTTGGTCTGAAATTTTTGCTACAATGGGATACAATATATCCATTAATAAATCATGCACATTCCTAAAAACATTCACAGTATAACCAATTCATACAGAGTTATAGCTAAATTACACAGGGAAGGAGATTGCTTATTTATTACAAGTTTACGCCAACCAACTGACTGTGGTTGTTCGTCCTTCCACCTTACCATGGCTCAGAGGAATTCATTATTGTCACTCTAGCTACCCCCATTCCAAGCCATGATATCACCAGGGAACTCTCATGGTTCTCAAGGATTCTTTCTTTGTTTTCACTTCTACTCGGATTCTGTTCTCTGTGAACTTTTAGATATTTCTCTCTCTTTTATGGCCCTGGGCGAGGTTTATCAGATGCTCACTTAGCATCAAGATCATGGACTTCTATTCACCATCCACTGGAGAACTCCACGCATCTCCCTTATGAGATTTCTACCTGTCTGGTGTCTCCTCTATTGCTGACCCTCCTTTCTCTTCATGTTCCTATGTGTATGTATATCACCTTCTTTCTGTGAGAAGGAAGCTTGGGTATGCTTGGTCTGTCGGACCCTGCGGTACATTGGGCTAATGTTATGCAGCTAAACCATGCTCCCATTCATGGGTGTGGTTGGTAATTCAACCACCGGTCCTTTCTTCATTAACTGATTTCTCTCCTCTAATGATATCATGGCCAATACTTTCAAGGCTTCACCCCCACAGTTAGTTATTAGCAACTCAAACAATAATACATTCACATTTTCCACATGCCTTAGCATGGAAATTCCTATTTTACGATTAATTACAAGCTGGGGGAAACGAGATGTTACAATTCCCTCACCCTTAAAGGAACAACGTCCTCGGTGTTCTTTCTCAAAAACACCCGTCATGCCTTTCTCATTCAGTTGTTTTTCAAAAATATTGATCTTTCTCTCTTGGTCAAGTCTTGTTTCAGACCCTTAATATTTGTCACCTTATTTTAACAATTCTTGGACAACAAGCACGTTAATCATAGTCTTATGCGAAAACATTGTATAAAAAAATTTCTAGGAAAATTTGCATAATCTTGGCTCAATAATTATCTGTGTAGTTTGTGGATTTGTATCCACATAGTTGTTTTGTTATCCAGGCTCATCATTTTTTACATATCCATTAGGTGCATGATCCAAATCAATATTTTACTATAACTATCAAGGTTTCATCTTCCTTGCGGTCACTCACCCTCCAGGCCTAGGCTCAGGCATCCCCTTCACTTCTATACAGTCCCTCGAGTGATCCATCTTGCCTTGCCAAGGTTTTCTTCCACAAGACGAACTACCCACTGTGTGCATGATCCCAATAGTTTACAAGAACTATTAAGGTCTCCTGTTCCTTGCGGTCACTCACCCTCTAGGACCAGGCTCACTCATCCCCTTCACTGCTATACAGTCCCTCGGGTGATCCATCTTGCACTGCCAAGGTTTTCTCACACATAAAGAATTTCAAAGACTCTATTGAGTCTTACATTTGAGGCGTCCCTCAGAATTTCTCTTCTGAGGCATCCCTCCGGCTTGTGTTACCTCAACACAATGTATTTCAGGCGATCATGACTTATCACAGGGTTCTCATGGCTCAGCAGTAGCCATTTTTCATCATCTTCAGCTTTGACAACCTTCATCTGTCCTTTCTAGACAAATATTTTCTTCTCACTTGTATCACAGGTATACAAAATTCATGAGACATCATTATGAATTCTAACTTTCATAATTTTATTACAAAACTGTCACCCATGGATTTTCTAATCTCTTCGTTTATTTCCAGGTCTATTCCATACAAAACCAGATTCACAAGCATGGGACTTTCTTTCCCATACATTTTAGATCAGTAGGAAATCAATCTTGCTTATGGTCTTACAACATTTCCATATCCAATACTCTTTCTTCCTACAATCATTAGTCAGCTAATCAAAGTGTTAGTTCTCATGCACATACATTTTTATTGCACCTTTATGATGTCATCGCAAACAATCTCATAATTGTGCATACTAACAATCAAATTCACTTTCTCGAAAGGAAAATCCCATTACTTATAGTTTGGCTTAGTAGGAAATTGGTCTTCCTTATGGGCTTACCATACTGCCATATCCAAGACCCATTTCCTCCTATAATTTCAAGATTCCTCAGCCAAACAAATTGTTAGTTTTCATGCACATTACCTTTTTCAAAATCAAGTATACTAACAGTCCATGTCATTTTCATCTATTCAATGATAGAAATAAAAAGGATACATCATCCCTTACCTATACATCATTCCAACCTACCAAATTTTTCAAAATGTAATTCGGATATCAATTGATTTTAATGAATGCGCCAACATTCATGGCCACATTCATACCCAATGCACCCTTGCATTGATTTCAAGTTTGTCACACTTTATGATAGGTTCTTGGCCATGGTGTGTTGGAATTTAACCAACCTCTTCACCACATGGCTTATTCATTTTCATTCATTCTTATAGCAGGACCATGCTTCTTGCTATAGGCCGATCACGATCCCAGATTAGTACACATGAAATTCAAAAGTTTCACATGAATGCATTTAAGCATTCTTTCTTCATTAATAACCAGGGTGCCAACACTTATGGCCACCCAATTTGCTTTCCTTCAACGCTTACATAATGTAAGTAAAAAATTGGAAGGTCCTCCTTCCCGAGTCATACCCTACTTGGGTATCCATGGCATACGACTTGCACTTTCAAAATTTTGTGCATAACATGAGACAATAAAATATTTCAGAAGAAAGTCTCACCCAAATCTTTTCATATCTTGATCCACATAAGCATGAACATTTTTATACCTGTTCTTGGCTAATAGCACTCTCTTTCTGATCTTTACCTTATCAGTAGTGCTTTAGCAGGATTTTCATAGTCCTGTCAACAATCTTTCAGTGGTAGCTTCCTCTTAGTCATCCTCTTCTTGAGGTTTCCCGTGATTGACAATAGTCTTCCTCAATATCTCCAATTCCTTTCTATACATAGCATGCATCATCATAGTTACAATTACATTAGTCATAATATTAAACCAAATGCATGTATCATAACATTTGAATTCATAAAACATCTTCAAAATTTCCTAGAATATCTTCATGCACTTCATCACATTATCCTCAAATGTTTCCACAAGTGCAACACAATTAGATTTCGATTGTATATTCAGAAATACAATCCTTATTACTATGGTGTCAAAAAATTTACCTTTATTAGTAAATCATCTTTCTCGTCCAAGAGAAAACATAATACTCAGCAAAGAATAATTGTGAGCTCTCCCCTTCTTCAAATTATTTCTACATTGCCTGGAACTTTTTAGCCCAGGTGAGTTATTTCTAAGGTCTCACTGTCGTTTCCTTGCTTTTGCAATTTACTCCCTGTTGGGATCTTCCTTCTCTTTTCCTTGAGCAGCCTTGGTTAGGCCTTGCCCTAACCTTTTTGGAATACAGCAGCATGATTTAATATAAAACTTTTTGTTCATAATAGATCATGAACCTGTGCATCCTACACATTACCATTCAGTTATCATAATGGTCAATACTCATTTGTTAGTCTTCCACCTACACATTTTATTTTAAAATGTAATCCAGGATACTTATATAGACAAGATTTGCAGCCCATTTCCCAGCCTTCCACAATTATTAGGATTGTGACTTTATTCTTCTAACATAGTTCTTACATAGTTTTGTTCACATGGAACTTCTTCCACATGCAAATTCCTCATTGCATATCCATCACTATCTGTGATGGCCTCAACCTTGAATTAGCTTCAGCATGTCATTACACATTCTTTAAGGGACATAGACATACATTTCTGACATGCATTCCAGATTATGCATCCACACATATTCTAGTTTTTGATAACCTACATCCATGATGTACTTAGCTATACTCATAATCATGAGCCTATGTGTAGTTGCCATAGGTATATTTCATAGCCTACATACATATCTACCCTAAAATCACTCAGCTCATGATTGTTTACAATCATTATCATGTGATCCTCAAAGGCATAATCATTTGCCTCTTATCATGACAGCAGAGAATCCTTGCTCATTTACTCTTTCATTTATTTGTACTGGCTTTTCCTGGGGAGATGGAGCACATTCCCCTTAAGCTATCATTGAAAACAAAACTTTTGTGACTCTTCAGAATGGAGTCAACCATACATCCATGGTATTCATTCAATATTGGCAAGTGTTATACTTGCCTCACATTTCACTCATCAGGGAAAGCATATTGGGCCTTTAGTGTACTTATACTCTTACATCATACATGTGCATCACTCGCATGTTTGATATCATTCTTATCTAACTGGTATTAATATCAGGCTTCATATCAAGAAGCTTCATAATGCATTAAATCCATGCACTCAATCATACACACACAACTAAGCATTCATCATACTCTCTTAGTTTTATAATTAGTGTTCTTTTAGTTAGAGATTACAGTCGCTTACATGACTAATCTCACAATTAAAATTCATACTGATGTTGTCTTTTCTCAAGGAAATAACCAACCAAGGTCACTTTCCTTTTTATACTATAGCAGCTGGCAAGAAAACATTTTTGCCTCAACCTCCTTGGAACATTACCAAACTTATAAATACATTATGGGAAATTCTAACCATGCCCAAGGTAACAGAGTCAACCAAACTAGCTTCCAATTATATCTATATAGCTACCATCCACCACTGGATGTCAATCTGACCCATTGGGATTCTAGAAGTTCCCCAACACTCCCTTTACCACATTCAGGATCAACATTTATTCAACCATTTTATTTTAGCTTTAGCAATAATGTCTAATACCATTTGGACTACTTACCAAGTATCCTAGTTCATAAATCCAGAGTATCTTTAGGTCAAGATCGATCATGTGACCATAGGCGTATGCAGTAGGCGCATCATGTTTCACGATATCAAGACTCTTGATGTTGATTTCCTCGACTCCTTCAATCCCCAATACTCAAAAATGGTTAGCAGATCTTTAGCTCCTCCCTTTATGCATCCACCATATGACCTCCAGTCAGGTCCTGGGGCCTCATTCGTAAGCGCGTCAAGATTTTTGCATCCTATGAAGTTGCAATGCAAATTTATCCCTTTTGTCGATTATTGAAACCACGATATTCCTTTGTCCTTGTTCAACAGTATAGATTATTCTGACGATCAACGGTCCAGACTTCGTCGCGGTTTCGCGTATCGGGAATTCCTGATGTGAGTCATCTTTTCCTGCCCGAATTCTGAAATGTTGATATTTCTGAGCACAGATCAATGACTCAGATCCTCTGTGATCAGATGGATCCTATCCAATCGTGAACTTGGGCCTCGCGAGTTCCCATGGTTCTTCCCTTTGACTTCTATGTTGTGCAAGTCAGCGAAGCACTGATCATTAGCCATGTGTCCCTTCCAATGGATGGTTCTGATGATGTCGAGGTTTCACAACCTGTGACCTCCAAGTCACAACCTTCTTCGCATCCCCGACTCCCAAAATGTTGACAGGGCTTAGCAACTATTATCTCCCTCCTTTGGCCTCTATCCATGTGACCATTTCCTATGATCCAGAGCTTAACTCCAAGGCACATTATAACTTCACGTATCGCGAGTTCTCATGACTGCCCTCTTTGAATTTTCTATCCTGCGAGTCAGCGAAATGTTGAGATCTCACCACATGTCCTCTTTAATGGATGACCATGATAAAAGTTGAACTTGTCTCATGCACCTTCCTTCGGATCCAATGACTGTTGGTTGGCATGCCAGATCCAATGGCTCAGATCTATTCTTCCTGTGCGCTTCCTTTCTACTGTCTGGATGTATATTCTACAATCCAGATCATTCCCTCTGCTTGATCCAATGGTCAATGTGGATCCTAATTGGTCTTTAGATTAACGATCCACGTTATTTTGCAACTTCAGGTTNAATATTCCGATGTGCGAACTCCCGAACTAGCAGATCCGACGATCAAGGTGGATCCTGATAGATCCTTGGATATATAGTTAGGTTGCATCACAACTTTGAGTTTCAAGGGTTTCAGAGGATCCGTCCCCTACACGATTGCTACCAACATCCATCGAACTTGTGAAGACTGAAGGATTCAAGGCATTAACGCTTACGCTCCTTCTTCAAATCTAATGGTCGTGACAGACCTTAGATCCTCTTGAAAGGATCTCGTCCGTTCATCTTCCAAACAAAAGAATATTCCCTTTCAATACTTAAGAGCTTTGATCTATTTCTCATGGACTTGACTCTTAGAAGAGTCTTTCACGAACCCCTTGCGCTCATTCATCAATTCTAGGACTTAAGTGTGTCTCGGTCTCTGCTTGCCTCGCAGGGAGCCTATGCATATATGCACTACCTCTCCTGATATTATTAGACTTGTTCCTTTAAGGGACTAAAAAATGATTAGGAAGTTTGACATGCGTACATGAAACTGTGTCCATGGTCGACGAACACACAGTTCGTGACTCTAGCTTATGCCACCACAGGACACAAGCATTTACGAGAATAAAACATGCCCTATCCATATAATTTATTACTTGCTTAATTATACAACCAAGCAGGAATAGAAGGTATACAATATATCGATTAAGAAATCATGCACATTCTTGAAAACATTCACAGTATAACCAATTCATACACAATTATAACTAAATTACCTAGGGCATGAGATCTCTTATCTATTACAGGTTTCTGCCAACTAACTGGCTGTGGGTGTTCATCCTTCCACCCTACCATAGGCTCAGAGGCATTCATTCTTAGCACTCTGGCCACCCCTGTGCCAAGCCATGATAGTACCAGAGAACTCTCACGGTTCTCAAGGATTATTTCTCTATTTCCACTTCTGCTAGGATTTGTTTCTCTGTGAACTTTGAGAGATTTCTCTCTCTGTTATGGCCTGGGCGAGGTTTATTAGATGCTCACTCGACATCAATCTCGTGGCCCTCTATTCATCATCTGTTGGAGAGCTCTGTGCATCTCCCTTATGACCTTTCTCCTTGTCTAGTGCTTCTCTCTTGTTGTCCCTCCTTTCTCTTCCCGTTCCTGTGTGTATGTATCTCACCTTCCTTCTGTCATAAGGAAGCTCGGGTCTTCTTGGTTTGTCAGAACTTGAGGTACTTTGGGCTAACATTTTGAAGCTAGACCATGCTCCCATTCATGGGGGTGGTTGGTAATTCAACCACCGATCCTTTCTTCATTAGTTGATTTCTATCCTCTAGTGATATCATGGCCAGTACTTTCAAGGCTTCACCCCCATCGTCATTTATTGGCAACTCAAACAATAATACATTTACATTATCCACATGCCATAGCATGGAAATTCCTATTTTACGATTAATTGCAAGTTGGGGGAAGTAGGGTGTTATAGTAATCCTAGATAACATTTGTTATTCCATTGCAACCATTTCCATCTTTCTTGATCCAAGTACAAAACATCCACATGTATTTTGGTCTCATCATCTCTAATATCATGGAGGGAGAAGTAGTGTTCCATTTGTGAAACCCATCATGTCGGGTCAGATCCATCAAATTTATGCATCTCAACTTTGGGCACCTTATTCCAGGAATGTGGAGGACCACAATGAGAGTGGGAAGAATGAGGATTCTTAGAATGGGAGGAATGAAGATCCTCAGAGTGGGACTCAGGGTGATTCCCCTTTATGAGTTGCATAATATGTTGAACTTGGCCTCAACGGAATCCTGGAATTCTAGGCACAAGGCATTCATGGTCATGTTCAGTGAGGTGACCCGACTGTCCAAGTCTTCCATGGTCTGAGCATGGGTCTGAGTAGGGGACATGGGGGAAACTTAGGGAGAGATGACAGCCTAGAATAAGGAGGTGGGTGGATAGAGGGCCCATAGTGGGGCAAGAAAGGAGTCGGGCCACATAAAAATAGGGTTAAAAATGATAGGTACCACTGAAATCGGGATGAAGAGAAGAATCTAATGGGATAGGTATCAAATAGGGGGGAGGGAAAGGGATCGAACCACAGAAAAATAGTTTTAAAAATTATAGGTACCAATGCAATTAGGATGAAGAGAAGATTCTAATGGGATAGGTATCAAATAAGAGTGTGAGCGGCCCCAAAACTTTTAGAATTTTTTTTTTAACTCCTATAGAGTTATACTCTGATCTGAATAATACTATAGTGTTGAAAGGCCCAAAATCTTAAAAATAAAAAATGTATAGTAATTTTACCACCAGAATGCAGTAGGTTAAGGTGCACGACAATAGATCTTGTTTGCTCGGCTTTTGTTCCCATCCCAAGTTTTAGGGTATTCAGGGTTCTACAGACAAAGGTTTTCCCTGTGCTATATCTCTCTGATACACGTGCAGGGTCCAACAATATCACTAAGCCCAATATCTTAGGGCACCAACTAAGTAAGTTATACCATGCCCTTATCCATACTACCTAGGTATGAGAGAGTGTCTTTCTGATTTTTGTTCTCAGTGGAACTATAATAGTTAGGTGTCCGATTAATGTTGGATTACTGAGAGGGGGGGTAAATCAGTAATAGATAAATGAAATCCCTTTTAACCATATAATGCAAGTGTTATATCAATGTAGCATTAATATTTGTAGAGTAAACAAACAATGAACAAATGAACAATCATACACATACACAGTACACCAGTGCTTTTACGTGGAAACCCAAAGCAGGAGAAAACCACGTAATGCTTTTTCTTATATGTCTTGAAGAATTACATTCATTGGAAGCACCAAATTCCTTTGTTTTCCATCTACAACTTGAAGGAGGCTCCAACCCCCTAGTTTCTCAGGCTACAATCTGAGGGAATCTCCAACTCCCCAATTCTCTTGCTACAACCAGAAGGAGGCTACAACCCCCTATGTTCTTTGGCTACAACTGGAAGGTGGCTACAACCACATGTCCTTTTCCCGTCCAAACGCCCTTATGTAGAAGTAGAATGATGGAACCACTATCACACTATCACCGTGAGATATACCACTGTACAATTGTATCAACCTGTACCACCGACCTACAGCCAACCTGTACAACTTCCCTGTAATCAATATGTACCTGAACTAAACATGTGTCAACAAAATACAACATGTACGTGACCTGTAGTGCTGCAGCACGTGTATGTACGTGCCCTATCTGTTATGCAGCCCGCATATGTACGCGACCAAACTGTTATGCATCCTATGTATTCCTTCTGAAAACTAGGGTTTTCTTTCTCTTGAAAACTTTTGACCCTCTGTAACCTTTTCACATAGATATGTAACTTGTCACTTTATCCAGACTGTAATTTTACCTTCTGCATGCATCCTCATACATAACCTTTACCCAAAGCCTATATATATCTCTCTAGTCATGTCCCATATAGGTGTGTGTAATCATGAACAATTATAATAACCCTCAGATGATCTAGTCATCAAAACCTTTCTAATATTCAGCCTCTCAATACATCAACCACTTCACAAATACAATCTCTCAACCATGTACCACAAAAACCCTTATCCATATGCCAAGAAATACAAGATGTGCCTCAACAAGAAGTATCAATGGGAAATATACCAACACTGTATTTCTATAGATCTGACTTATACAAAAGATCCCATGCAGCCACTAGTCTCTCTAGTGAGAATTTTCAAATCTCCATAACCATTTCTCATGCATACATCAAAATCCAACTATTCATAGAAATAAGACATACCTTTTTAACCAATTGATAGATCTGATGTATCTAAGCATTGTAGACCTTCCTAGAAGCTTGGTCTCAGAATATAGAACCTCTACATCTTCATTTTTTCAAGTTTCCATGGCTTTACCAACATGTATGCACCCTAACACACTTCCAACCCACGTACGTACACACCCTAATACATTGTCAGCCCACGTACACCTCAGTATGTATGCACCCTAATACACTTTCATCCCATGTACGCCTAATAAATTGGGGTTTTTTTAGTATTCGTTGTAATTCCAAAACTTTAACCATCAACCCTTCATACTACCTCAGACTTTCACAACTTCAGATGTATCAATGAGTACTTGCAATAAGCCTTACACAACAAAAGATATTCAATGTGTTCAAGTGTGATTAAATGAGAGATCCTTGCCTCTTATTTATACTTTCATGTAGCATCCCACTTTCCTTATTATATGGAGTTCTCCATTAAATTTATTATTTAAATAATTTATTTTGCCAACACTTTGACTTTTGGGGCTTTTAGATGACTCATGAGGGTCCTCCAACTTCAGATGGCCATAACTCTCTAACCGTGAGGAGTTATGTGATGTTCCACATACCATTGGAAATGGAATGACATGTACTATCCATATAGAATAGTCTTACCTACAAATATATCAAAATTCATACCATTATCCATCAAACAAACTTGGGTCCATTACCCAAACCATGTGCTACCAGAATTTGCTACTGTACTTTCTTCAAGGGTTGACATCAATGACAACGAACCCAATTAATAAAAAATACCCCCCTTTGGAATTGATGGCAACACTATTATTCAATAATGAAATCATATCATGCATGCTCCCCCTGGAACCATGCTTATGTCCTCTACATTTATGTGACCAAGGCTCCCCCTGGAACCATGCCTATGTCCTCTACATCTTTGTGACGAAGGCTCCCCCTAGAACCATGCCTATATCCTCTGCATCTGATAATTCTCTCCCCCTTTTTTATCAATGGAAAAGGTATCTTTCCATCTAGGGATGCTCCCCCTAACTGAATTGTGCTTTTGGTTACTCCCCCTGACTGAACTCTTCCTGAAACTAATCTCCTAGCCTGAACTACCCTCTTTATGGTGCTTCCTTGTGTAAATATAAGACATATAATATAAGCATTCAAAAACATTCATTTTGGAGTAGAAATTACTCTGACTCTCTGGTGAAGATACTCAAAGTCTTCTCGTGGAAGCGGTTTTGTAAATATGTCTTCCACTTGTTCTTTTGTGCCCGCATATTCAACTCTGATGTTCTTCTCTGCAACTTGTTCCCATAGAAAGTGATACTTGATTGGAATGTGCTTCTTCTTAGAGTGCATCACTGGGATCTTTGAGATACCGATGGAGCTTGTATTATCACAATAGATTGGAATGGGTTCATCATACTCAACCTGTATATTTTTCATAGTTTGTTTCAACCATAGAACTTGTGTAAAACATGTTGTTGCTACAATATAATCTTCCTCGGATGTAGATAAGGATACTGATGATTTGTTCTTTCTTATACATGATACTAAACACTCACCCATGTAGAACGTTTCTCCACTAGTGCTTCATCAGTCATCAATGAAACCTACCCAATCTACATCTATGTAGGCAATAAGTGATAGATCCTTTCCTTTTGGATACTATAATCCAAACTCTTTTGTTCCTTTGAGATATCTCACAATCCTCTTCACTGCTAATACATGTGATTCCTTTGGTTCTTCTTGAAATCATGCCACCTATCCAACTTCCTACATTACATCTGGTCTAGATGTTGTCACATATAGTAGGATACCAATAATTGACCTATATTGCCTCTGATCTGTAGAATTTGAATCATCATCTTTGATCAACTTGCAAATGGTTTGCATGGGAGTAATAACTAGTTTGAAATCTTCCATTCTGAACCTCTTTATCATTTATCTGATATACTTGGTTTGAGAAATAAAAATTTCTTGGTTGCTTTGATGTATCTAAAGACTCGGAAAGAAGGATAGTTCCCCAAGTAATGACATTTCAAATTCATTATGCATGTCCTTTGCAAATTTCTGTCTTAACCTGTCATCAGTACTTCCAAAAGTAATATCATCAACAAAAACTACAATTAATAAAATACTATCTTGAGTTACCTTGATGTAGAGGTTATTGTCTGCACTTCCCTTTCTAAACCCTACCTAATGTAGATATTCATCCAGTCTAGAGTACCATGCTCTAGGAACCTGTTTTAGACCATACAAGGCCTTCTATAATTTACACACATAATATGCGTTCTCTGACAACTGAAATCCTTATGGTTGTTCAATGTATACTTCTTCTTCAAGTTCCTCATTCAGAAAGGATGATTTTACGTCCATATGATATAGTTTAATAATTTTGGAGCATGCATAAGCTAAAAGCAATCAGATTGCTTCTATTCTACCAACTGGGGAAAATGTCTCTTCAAAGTCGATTCCTTCAACCTGTGAATATCCTTTACATACCAATCTAGCTTTGTTCCTTGTAACATGTCCATCTTCATTCAATTTATTCCTGTATACCCACTTTGTGCCGATCGCATTCTTATCCTTTGGTCTTGGAGCCAATTCTCAAGTGTCATTTTTCTCTATTTGATCCAATTCTTTATCCATGGCCTTATTCTGAAATTCATCCTTGTTGGCCTCTTCAAAATAGGTTGGTTCAATCATAGATGAGAGTGATAGGTGTGTTTGTTATAATGAATGGATTCTTCTTCTAGTCTCAACTCCTGCATCTTTGTTTCCGATAATCTAATCTAAAGCATAATTCTTTTGTACTCGTTTGCTAGGTGTCTTTGGAGGCACTTGTTGAACTTGCTCTTCTGCTTCTGTTAGATCCTCTTCATTGTCCCCTTCTACTTATTTTTCATCTTCTACTTCTTCTTCATAAAAAATTTCCAATTATTCATTTTCTTCTTCATGTAATTCTTGTCTACTTGTTTCATCAATTGTTACATTGATTTTTCCAAAAAATTGTTCAATCTCAGGTTGTAACACTTGTATGCTTTCCTTGTACTTGAGTAACCAACAAGTACTCCTTTTTCCACATGAGAGTCAAAATTTCTCATTCTGCCATCTTCTCTTTGATGTAGCATTTTCTTCCAAAAACTCTGAAGTGATTCACATTTGCTGGTCTTCCTTTATATAGCTCGTAGGGAGTTTTGTCAGTGTTTTTTTCTGAGAATTAATATGTTTTGAATGTGAACTGTTGTATGCACTGCCTGTGTCCAAAAGATATATGTCAATTTGTAATAAATAAGCATTTTTCAAACCATTTCCTGTACTGTCATGTTCATTCTTTCAACAACTCCATTCTCTTGAGGTGTCCTGGAATCACAGAATTTCCTTTTTATTCCATGTCTATTGCAGTAGTCCATAAATTCCTTTGAAGTTAACTCTCCTCCATTATCAGATCTCAAGAATTTTATTTTTGAATCCATTTCATTTTCAACCATTTCCTTGTAGACCTTGAAGTTTTGAAAAGCTTCTGACTTATTCCTGAGAAAGAAAACTGAAGTCATTCTTGTATAATCATCAAATAATAACATAAAGTATTTCTCACCTTTTAAACCCTTTGTTGTAGTTGTTCCAACTAGATCAGTATGCACAGTTTCCATTGGTCTAGTCGTTGAATATTCCTTTGATTTGAACCCAGTCTTTGTTTTCTTTCCTTGTTGACAATGCTTGCATAAAGTGTTGGTTGGTTTCGTGATCTGTGGAATTTATCTAACTGCTTCCCTTTTGTTGACTTTGACAAGGTTATCAAAATGTATGTGACCCATTATTTTGTGCCATATCCAACTTTCATCTTCCTTTCCTAGGAAACACTTTTCATTTCCAATTTCACTTAATACATAT